>JAWQFJ010012485.1:20000-33872 GCA_034096865.1 Theodoxus fluviatilis | reverse complement strand
GTTCGATTTGAAACTTCAGTGGCTTCTGCAACTCCATCTGTAAGTTGTAGGATGTCCTGACGCCTAAATATGAATGTTTTGTACAGTGCTACAGCACTCTAATGTGTGCAGTTTATTGCGAAAAACCTGTTGTCATCACAATGTGCACAGCTGACTCGATCGAAGAAAATCAAACGCCAGGTGCCTGTGTTGACCTAGTGGGCGTAGAGCGGAGTTAATAACAGATCTAGGACGTAATTTCATACCATAAGTTTTGGGTTTTCTTTTTCGTTTACTTTGTGGGAAACAGGTTGGTTGTGGAGTTGTAAATTAAAAGGAATTCTATATTATCACTATGAGAACGATATGAAGGGGAAAGTTGGAAATACATTTATCAACACATCGAGTCTATTGTAACACACGAGGCCCAGTGGAATCGCTCTCAACTATCATGCAGTTGTCTCGGTTCCCTCGCCTCCGTTGCTCTCGTATGTGTGTGTGTGTGTGTGTGTGTGTGTGTGTGTGTGTGTGTGTGCGCGTGCGTGCGTGTGTTTATGTGTGTGTGTGTGTGTGTGTGTGTGTGTGTGTGATTTTTAATTGCACCCCAGTTCTCATTTAACTGTTTTACTGGACACAAAGAAGTTTTCTCCTTTCCACAAAACTTGCCACCAGTGAGGAGACCTTTTCTTGCGACAGTTTTACAAGATCCTCAAAACCTTCATATCTTTATGCAAATGCCCTCGATAACTTATGCAAATGCCCTCGATAACTTATGCATATGCCCTCGATAACGATGTGGTAGCTTGACTCGATTTGGAGTCATTGCATCATGTAGAATGGAATGAATGAAACGTCAAACGTTGACGGTGCTTTCGCTGCTGTGAGCGGAGGAGGAGGAGGGGGAGTAGGATGAGGAGGAGGAGGAAAAGGAGGAGGAGGAGGAGGAGGAGGAGGAGGAGGAGGAGGAGGAGGAGGAGGAGGAGGAGGAGGAGGAAAAGGAGGAGGAGGAGGAGGAGGAGGAGGAGGAGGAGGAGGAGGAGGAGGAGGAGGAGGAGGGGGAGTAGGAGGAGGAGGAGGAGGAAAAGGAAGAGGAGGAGGAGGAGGAGGAGGAGGAGGAGGAGGAGGAGGAGGAGGAGGAGGAGGAGGAGGAGGAGAAGGAGGAGGAGGTGGTGGTGGTGGTGGTGGAGGAGGAGGAGGAGTGGGAGGGAGGGGGAGACGGAGGAAGAGGAGGTGGTTGTGGAGGAGGAGGAGGAGGGAGGGGGGTGCGAGAAGGAGGAGGAGGGGTGGTGGTGGTGGTGGTGGTGGTGGTGGTAGAGGAGGAGGAGGAGGAGAAGGAGGAGCAGCAGCAGGAGCAGGAGGAGGAGGAGGAGGAGGAGAAGCAGGAGGAGGAGGAGGAGGACGAGGAGGAGTTGGAGGGAGGTGGAGGAGTGGGAGAAGGTGGAGGAGGTGGAGGAGGTGGAGGAAGTGGAGGTGGAGGAGGAGGAGGAGGAGGAGGAGGAGGAGGAGGAGGAGGAGGAGGAGGAGGAGGAGGAGGAGGAGGAGGAGGAGGAGGAGGAGGAGGAGGTGGTGGTGGTGGTGGAGGAGGAGGGGGAGTAGGAGGAGGAGGAGGAGGAGGACGAGGAGGAGGAGGAGGAGGAGGTGGTGGTAGTGGTGGTGGAGGAGGAGGAGGAATGGGAGGGAGGGGGAGACGGAGGAAGAGGAGGTGGTCGTGGAGGAGGAGGAGGAGGGGGGGTGCGAGGAGGAGGAGGAGGGGTGGTGGTGGTGGTGGTGGTAGAGGAGGAGGAGGAGGAGGAGGAGAAGGAGGAGGAGGAGCAGGAGCAGGAGGAAGAGGAGGAGGAGGAGAAGCAGGAGGAGGATGAGGAGGACGAGGAGGAGTTGGAGGGAGGTGGAGGAGGTGGAGGAGGTGGAGGAAGTGGAGGTGGAGGAGGAGGAGAAGGAGGAGGAGTTATATCTTTTGCGCAGTTTCCGAAGAAACATGGTAAATGGGCCATTTCGGATAATAGCTTGTGCCAAATGCGTTTCACCAATTTCCACAAACACGATAAACATTCCGTACCAACAAAACGCTTCCCGACACTGAAACATCTCCCATATATGCATGGAGCTATCTTTTGCACCCGACAAATAGTCTACAAATTTCATGACCCTCACACCGTCTCCAGCCGACTCCCCTAGGCCTCGTTTTCAGCATCCAATCAAAGGCGCCGTAAACAGCAGCGGGCGAGAAGCTGGGCCGCGTTGCGGCGCTACCTAGCTCAGCAAGATTTCTAGTCTTGGTCCAAGGCGAGAGCTAGGCCAACAGCAACGACCCAGGTATCCTTGGCCTGAGTCACTGTGCACGTGTGTCTCGTGCAAATCATGCGACCAATGCACGGCGTGCGGGAACACAGTAATGACGTCACCACCTCGAAGGCCAGACAGAGGTATATATAGAACTCGTAGTCGGAAGTGGAGAGAGCAAGATGGCGGCCAGAATGCGAGAAACTTTGACAAATATCATTTTGATGGAAATGGCAGACGACAGCGACGTTTTTGCAGCTGCTTTCCTGTCAAACCAATGTTATGTAGACAGTAGATATCTTGAGCAATGGGAGAGGACTCGCCAACGGAACAACCCTGACGCCCATGTGGAGAACTATGTGGAGACCGTTGTGCCTCGGTACACAGACTGGCAGTTCAAAGGACATTTTCGCATGTACCCGGACGAATTTGAGGTAGGAACATGCTTCTATTGCTTTGAATGTTTAGACAGAGGATTTTTATTGGTAACATTTACTTCCATGTGTCGCCTGCCTCCCACTAGACAGCCACGGTGACGCTCTCTGCCCCCTCCCCCCCTATTCCCCCACCAATTGTAGCGAACGGACTGTCACTGTGTCAAGGACTTTAATGTGATTAACGAACTACGACTTCAGCTACCTTGGAACAAGCGCAACACCCCTTACAGTGCCGAAGTAATCACTGATGCTGATTGTGGGCAGTAAAGGAAAGACAAGACAAGGCCTCGAGTGGATATTTAGTGGGCATTTCGCTTATTTCCTAGGACGGCATTCTTATTCTTAATTCGTTGAAAAATCCATGACCATAATCTTTTAAATATGAAATTGAACGATAATGTATCTCACACAAATGATCTTTTGACGAAAACACTATAGGCCCTACTGGATGTATTTGACAAAAGCCTCTTCTCCACACCACAGGCAGTGGCAAATCAGTACTTTTATTGCTAACACCGTTAGATGTAAATTTGCATTATGGTACCACTACAATTATTATGCTACTAAATGTACTATTATAGTATCAATGGGAAGTATATCTACTGTTGTCTGTGCAATCACAATAAGGGCCTTTATGGTCTGGTGCATCCAAAAAGCAACTGCTACTGTAAGTAACTAAATGAGTAAATGACAATAAAAACTCAGGCATGCTTAATATTAATACTATTCTGTGTGTTCAACAGATGTTTTACCAGTGGGTAGGTCCGCACTTGCCAGCTGGACGGGGCATGAGTGCAGAGAGGAGTTTGCTGGCAATGCTGTGGCTGCTGGCCAATAAAGAGTCGTACAGAGGGGTTGCCGACCGCTTTGCAGTCAACAAGGGGACACTTCACCATGTCGTGAAGTCGGTGTGTCACGCACTGGTCGAATTGCGAGGTAACTAAGTGATATATATAATAGCACACATATATTTTGTCTTTCTGTCAATGTTGGTATTATAATGATAATAGCTATTTGTTTTTGTCCAACTGCAACACTGGTTATAATATGTCACTTTCCTTCTTGTGGATTTGTCCTTTATTGTGTTTCAGTAAAAAGTCTTCAGCTGTCAGCGGAACATTATATTATTATTAATACAAGGAACTTTAAACAGTTGAGTTTGGACAAATTTTCAGTGAGGTTTTGATTCGATTGATTTAAATTTAATAAATTCACCACATTTGATCATTTAATTCATTAACATACTTACAATTTATTGTATGATTGTTACAATAAATGAGTGCTAGAAAGATATGGATTATAAAAAAAACTGTTATTACACATATTGGAATGTCTATTAATTCAGGGGGGAGAGGAGGGATAGTGTATGGGAGGGGGCGGAGTCATGAAAGAACGCTGCTTCTTGACATTGCTGAGCTTGAGTAGGAATTTGTGTTTGTTGTGTCTGTAGGAGATGTCATACGTTGGCCACGGACTCAACAGGAACTCCAACAGTTGGCTGAAGGGTTCAAGTCCAGGGCTGGATTTCCTGGCGTTGTTGGTGCAGTGGATGGGACTTACATCAAAGTCACAGGGAAAACAGGGGAAAGCCGAGCTGCCTACATTTGCAGAAAAGGATACCCTGCTATGCATCTGCAGGTGAAGTTTGCTGTTTGATATTTGGGGACTATGGTGAGGGATAGGTGTATGCAGACATGTGTGGCTGATGCAGAGCTCTGTTAACAGCAGAAGATAGGATGATGTCTGTGTTCATAATGTGTTTAGCGCCAAGAGGTTCGCCACCACACACTAAAATGCAAGGCCTATGTATTCCTCCTCTTTCCCATTATGTGACTATAGTTTGTGTCGAGTTTCAGAGGTAGGCACAAACAAACTACTTCAGCTCTGTTCTTACACTAGTGTCAAAGCGACAAATTAGCACTGAGTTTCAGCAAGCAATATTTGAAACAAATCGGTTTGTAATTGTCTGGTCTGTCTACACCTTACAAAGCTTTAGTGAAATGGAAAAAGAGCATTTGAGGGTGTGGGGTTGGGGGGGGGGGGGGGTTGTCAGGCAGTCAGGGACAGCCATTTCCAAATTGTTATATTTTGCAGGTGGTGTGCTCATCCGACCTCAGGTTTTTGGATGTCTACACAGGGAATGTTGGAACAGTCCATGATGCAAGAGTCTTCCGAACATCCGATCTTCAGGCACTGCTCGAATCTGCACAAGGGCTTCCCACAGAATATCACATCTTGGGCGATTCGGCGTATCCTTTGAGAGAGTATCTTCTCGTCCCATTTCGGGATGACGGCCATCTTGGACCACGTGAGAGGGCTTACAATTATTGTCACTCACAGACGCGTGTTGATGTGGAAAGGGCGATAGGTTTGCTTAAAGGTAAATTCCGTCGTCTCACAGACCTTGACATGACCAACACTGAGGAAATACCGTTTGTGATTTTTGCTGCCTGTGTGATCCACAATTTCATCATTCAGAGCAGTGGTGTGGATGAAGATGACATTGTACTCACAGACAGTGAGGAGGAGGAGGAGGAGGAGGAGGAGGAGGAGGAGGAGGAGGAGGAGGAGGAGGAGGAGGAGGAGGAGGAGGAGGAGGAGGAGGAGGAGGAGGAGGAGGAGGAGGAGGAGGAGGATCATGACCAAGGGGCTGGGAGGTTGTCTGCTGTGGAGAAGAGGCTTGCTATTGCTCGCAGGCTACCCTGAAGACACTGACGTCATCTTGCCGTGAGATTGGCTTCTCTTGTGTGTAGTAGCAGGACAGGTGTAGAGATTTATGTGTGCAAGTCTAACATTTATCATTGACAGTACTGTCAGTAGGACTGTGAATGTATGTGCTTTAGCAACAGCTTTTAGCTGTATGTGCATGCTTGTGCAGATGTAGTTAGTGTATGTTTGGAGTTATACGTTTGTAAACAAAATGTAAACAAGCCATTGTCCAACTGAGCCTTTACGTGCTTACTACTGTCTTGATGTGTATAATGAAATGTTTGTTTTGAACAAAACAGTAAAATAATGTTTTAAACTACACTTGTAGCTGTTCACCGCTGTGCAGTCTCAAAATGTTTCCGTGGATTGTGTTAATCAATAATTTCGCCTTTTAATAAACCAGAAGGTTTTTGGCTTTGTTGTACCAATAGACGTGTTTTTGGTGACAATGTTTTCCCTTGTGTTTTCCTTGGATGCTTTCCTCAATTTTGTATTTTCACCTAATAAATTAGGCGTTGCTAGCAGTGGTAGCGGCAACTTGGAATTTGATATCTTTGTTTCTCTTCTCTTGGTTGAGTTGGGTTTGCCTGTGTGACTTATTACCTCCCTTTGCTGCACTGTCCCTCAGTTCTGTGTGTGTTTGGTGCAAACAAAATTCTAAGCATAGACACTTTTATGACCTAGTCATAAACATATTTGTTGCAACTCACTTGGTGACAGCTCATGCTATCTATAGTTTATGAATGACCAGTTGAACAGTTTCATTTTCATAAAGTATTTTCATCCAAACGTGAAAAAGTAACCACAACAGGAAATAAAATAAATTGTTAGAGGGCCGCCAATTTTCGTCATTGCTTTACCCCAGAGCCACAAATTTTATTATGTGTGGATTCGACACCATGTTTACTATAAAACAATCATCAATTAATACCTATTCAAGCTTTGAAGTAGATTTTGAGGGTGAGTAGGAAAATGGATGGCCTACATGGTGCAATTAATGGAATGCCATAGAATGTTTGTTTGAGCTGCTGAAAAATCTTGGAACACAGCAACAAAAAACAAATTCACTGTTTTCCTACACTGCTCCATTTATTCAATAATACAACAGCTTTTGATGAAAATGCAAAAGTGCATAGTCTCCAAGTAATGGAGATACATCTGAAAATGTTTCAGGGTTTAACTAAAAGAAAACCAAAAATCCTAAAATTACTTACACTAGGGAAGTCAGCAAAGTCATTTTCATCATAATCAAGCTTCCGCTTATCTCGATCTACAAATCACATCAGTCGAAGCACATGCTTGCCCTTTATCTCCCATCACATCAATGTAAGTAAAGCCTTCGAATTCATATTATGAGAGTCAGAATCGAAAAATAACTCCACAAGCGCTTCAACTTCGTTAGTCGCCATACTGGCAAAGAAAAAATTCCCGTTCACAAACGACGAAGACGCAACTCCGTGAAAACATTCGCACAAAATTCACGGCACCTTCTCTTGATCGCCAAAATGGCGGATCTCATTGCCACGTGATCACTGCATGAGACTGATATTTTTAGAACAGCATGACTCGAAGGCAGCGTTAGGCAAGTCAACAGAGCACGTCACTATCGCTCGCCGCACGGATGCGCCGGCACACGTCTGGGGAATGTACGCTGTGACGCATCAATGCGCCGGCGGCTTCCTAAAGGTTAATGAACTTGGAAGTCTGATAAAATAAACAATGGATGGCTGCCCTGGCACTTAATAACAATACTGTACATGTACACAATTGACTGTCACCGTTGAATGTGGCACATAAAAAAATGATAACAAACCACAACAGGAACTAAAATAAATTATGAACTTGAAGTCTGATAAAAGAAACAATGGATGGCTGCCCTGGCACTAAAAAAAAATACTGTACATGTACACAATTGACTTTCACCGTTCAATTGGGCACAATAAAAATGATAAACCACAACAGGAACTGAAATAAATTATTAATGAACTTGAAGTCTGATAAAAAAACAATGGATGGCTGCCCTGGCACTTTAAAAAATACTGTACATGTACACAATTGACTGTCACCATTCAATTTGGCACATAAAGAATTATAAAAACCACAATCCGGAAATAAAATTAATTATTAATGAACTTGTGTGATAACAGAAACAATGGATGGCTGCCCTGGCACTTAAATACATACTGTACATGTACACAATTGACTGTCACCGTTCAATTTGGCACATTAAAAAATTGATAAACCACAATCAGGAAATGAAATAAATTATTAATGAACTTGACATTGCAAATCATAGCACCACAAATGAACATTGTCACAGCAAGTGATGGAAAACGTTCCCCGACTTGCAAAATATTAACAAAACCAGTCAATCTGACACCAACAAAAAGGATGGCTGCCTTGGCACGTTATGTATAGATGTATTGATTTTTACCCTCTTTTTGGCACATAATAATAAAGTGACAATAACAGAAAATAGATCACCCATGTTGCAAACAATAACTGCACAAACATGATTAGCTGGCTTGGTATATACAAAATACAGTGGAAATTTATCTGGGGAAATTAACGTTATTGCAGCTGCTACCCGGACGAATTTGAGGTTGAAACATGCTAGGGTAAGGCAGATGTACCGGATGGGTGCTTGTACGTGTTTCCACGCAAGCCAACTAATCCTGAAAGCGAGCCAACTGAACCAGCTAAAAACCAGAATGGTAGGATGTAATCATCAACTGATAATGGATCAGATTAGGAAATACCACATAATACTGTGTGCCTGTGCTCTGATACTTGTCAAGTGATGAGTACATAAATGAAAAAAGTCATTGTAAGTGGCGTTCGGGTGACTGCATTTGTAAAGGGAAAAAGACATATCTACAATTTGTCTATCATTTTCTGTAGGAGTTGGTTTCGCTCTTGTGTTGCTGCAACCAAAGATATCATCGCCTGCTGCTTTCGTTCGTGCACTTTGAACCACACCGAAGGTTCATTCCTTCCACTACGTTTCCTATTTGCTGAGAGATTTGTAGGTGGAAGGGCTTCTTCATAATCTCCGTGTGCTGGAGCTTCATCTTCAATATCGCCTGCTTCGTCAGCTGATGCGCTTCTCGATGATGATGCTGCTGATGGTTGCAGCCTGTTGGTGGTGCGATGCACTGCACATATAAAACAAAATTACTCTTAACTTGCATTACAGATTGAGAACTACCTACATAACAAACAAGCATTGTTTATTTCTTTTGCCCTTGAGCCCTAGATGGTTGGATAAACGTTGGACAGTCTGAATTTAGTGTTTACTAAGAAAGTGACCCAGTACCAATCAAGTCACTGTCTGCTGTCACCGTCAACATGTTGAGTGGCAGTCTCCAGGCCATAAGTGTTAAGTACTGAGTTTTCCATACCTTGTATGCCAGTGAGTGGTGTGCAATCATCTGATGTGCTTGTTGATGATGCTGATGATGATGCTGCTGATGATGGTTGCAGCCTGTTGGTGGTGCGATGCACTGCACATATAAAACAAAATTACTCTTAAATTGCATTACAGATTGAGAACTACCTACATAACAAACAAGCATTGCTAATTTTCTTTGCCCTTGAGCCCTGGCTGGTTGGATGAACGTTGGACAGTCTGAATTTAGTGTTTAATAAGAAACTGACCCAGTACCAATCAAGTCAATGTCTGCTGTCACTGTCAACATGTTGAGTGGCAGTCTCCAGGCCATAAGTGTTAAGTACTGGGTTGTCCATACCTTGTATGCCAGTGAGTGGTGTGCAATCATCTGCTGTGCTTGGTGATGATGCTGATGATGATGCTGCTGATGATGGTTGCAGCCTGTTGGTGGTGCGATGCACTGCACATATAAAACAAAATTACTCTTAACTTGCATTACAGATTGAGAACTACCTACATAACAAACAAGCATTGTTTATTTCTTTTGCCCTTGAGCCCTGGCTGGTTAGATGAACGTTGGACAGTCTGAATTTAGTGTTTAATAAGAAAGTGACCCAGTACCAATCAAGTCACTGTCTGCTGTCACTGTCAACATGTTGAGTGGCAGTCTCCAGGCCATAAGTGTTAAGTACTGGGTTTTCCATACCTTGTATGCCAGTGAGTGGTGTGCAATCATCTGATGTGCTTGTTGATGATGCTGCTAATGATGCTGCTGATGATGGTTGCATTCTGTTGGTGGTGCGATGCACTGCACATATAAAACAAAATTACTCTTAACTTGCATTACAGATTGAGAACTATCTACATAACAAACAAGCATTGTTTATTTCTTTTGCCCTTGAGCCCTGGCTGGTTGGATGAACGTTGGACAGTCTGAATTTAGTGTTTAATAAGAAACTGACCCAGTACCAATCAAGTCACTGTCTGCTGTCACTGTCAACATGTTGAGTGGCAGTCTCCAGGCCATAAGTGTTAAGTACTGGGTTTTCCATACCTTGTATGCCAGTGAGTGGTGTGCAATCATCTGATGTGCTTGTTGATGATGCTGCTGATGATGCTGCTAATGATGGTTGCAGCCTGTTGGTGGTGCGATGCATTGCACATATAAAACAAAATTACTCTTAACTTGCATTACAGATTGAGAACTACCTACATAACAAACAAGCATTGTTTATTTCTTTTGTCCTTGAGCCCTGGCTGGTTGGATGAACGTTGGACAGTCTGAATTTAGTGTTTACTAAGAAACTGACCCAGTACCAATCAAGTCACTGTCTGCTTTCACTGTCTGCTGTCATTGTCAACATGTTGAGCAGCAGTCTCAGAGGTTAGATCCCCCTTTGTAAAAACCAACGTTTCATACCTTGTACACCAGACAAGGAAGATATGGTGAGTGGTGGCTGGATGGACGGGTCTTGTCGAGTCAGGTCAGTCATCTCTTCCAAGTATGTCCACGTCATCCTCCCTCGACCTGTTTTTTTGTGGCTGTCATTGATGATCTTCAAGCTGAAAAACAAACAAGTACATTAATTTACACACAAGTGTTTACTATTTACCCTTCTAAACCGTTGTCCTGCAACAGTTATTAATTCACTTAGTAAATTAGAAACGGGTTTGCACCAATACCAATACTTGTTGACATTGGGATATATATGTATACCGCACTCTATCTTCAACCAAACCAAACAACCTCAAAGCGACTTAAGGCCCCAGTATCACCAGGACGGGGGTATATTTTGTCTTATTTCTGTTTTTTGTACACTAGTTGGAATTTTTACATGAAATTTTGCCACAAGCTTTATAAATACATATTCTACCTAGAAAAAATACTAAAAGTGCCACAATGTTCATTTTGGTGAGTAAAGAATTAAATCTAATTAAATATGCAAAATGTGCGGGTTTGTTTTTTTTGGTGTTGTGTATAATGTTTAGAGGCAAAGCAAAAGAGTGTATGGCATGATGGTTAGACTATGTAGCAAATCAACAGGTCCTCAGCAATTGCCTACCTTTAAAACTGCTTGCTGAGTAAATATTCTGAGGACCTAATGTCGCCGCTGACAACAAAACGCAGGCCATATTAAAAGCAACAATGACCAAATGATCTTTCGTGGCGTGCGACCCTCAAACTACAGAAATTCAATTACTTAGAGTACCAATGCCCGATTTATATTAGAATCGGAAAGTATTCTCGGCACATTTTGTCAGGCGCTCGCCTGTGACCAAAGCTGCGAGGCATCTCTCTCGTCTGGGCTTCTTCAGAGTGAACCACATGTTTTGTCGTTTGTGCCCCTGTTGACCCCCTGTTCCCCTCTTTCTCCCACCCCCTCTCTCCTTTGCCTGCATCTCTAAAGCCGCTGTTACAGTCGTCCCGAAGGTAGGAACCTTTGTGTAAGCAAGCTCAACGTGAACACGAATCAGCCACCTCGCTCTAGGATTACCACGTGCTCATGTCAGACAACCTACGATTCAGTTAAGCACACTTTTGATTGGTTGGCGAGTGTCGCGCCCTGCACCTGATGGGTGGGGCCTTAACCTCTTATGCAGAGGGAGTCAGGAACTCACAAACAACTTTTAGAACAAACAAATATTTATTAACAACTCGCCCACTATGCAGAATGAAGAAAATGGAGGTGAAAGTGAATGATGATAATGTCGATAGACGATTCATAAACCCACTATGTGCAAACACCCGATGACAGATGATACAATGCTACACCACCCACTCAAGTACAACAAAACCCTGGTTGACCACAACTGTCAAACACACAAACACAACAAACTACCGTTGTCTACAAACTGTCAAAACACGCAAGTACAAAAAACCCACTGTTGTCCACAACTGCCAAAACACGCAAGTACAAAAAACCACTGTTGTCCACAACTGTCAAAATACGCAAGTACAAAAAACCATTGTTGTCCACAACTGCCAAAACACGCAAGTACAAAAAACCACTGTTGTCCACAACTGTCAAAACATGCAGCACCACAACCACAACTGTCCACCACTGTCACTCTCACGCCAGTCCAACAGCTACAACCGTCCACCCCTGTCACTCTCACGCCAGCCCAACAGCTCCAGCTGTCCACCACTGTCACATGGCGGCCTTCTGCGACAGGCCGCAGAATGGGAACGAAGCCACGAGGTAACTCTGAACGTCCACCTTTCCTCTGGACCAGGTGACCTCAGGGTGATGAGAGGCAACGAGGACCTTGGCAAGTGACGACAGCGATGAGGAGCAACGGAGACTTCGGACGATGAGGACAACGATGAGGAGCAGCAGAGATCGGACGATGAGGACAGCGATGAGGAGCCGCGAAGACCTCGGACGATGACGGTCGTGAAACAAAAAATCCGCACAGGCCTAAACGGCCAGAGTTAGCATACATGGCATAACAACATGCACATAAATCCAACTCATAACTGTTACACCCCACTAAACTGGGAATAGCCATTCCACTGTAACAAATATGACGGCAAAACACATTCTTAGCCTTAATCCCAAACTAGGGACATTCCGAGCATTTAACATTTCTCAAAATCAAGCAAATCAAATCAAAACAAGAGCCAACCTACCACGAACCATGAAATGATGGAAATGAGGCGAAATGAGAACAGAGCAAATAAATGAACGACAAAATATCAGTTCTAAAATTTCACTGTCTATTTAAACTTCCCACCCACCCCTAGAGCAACAGACTAACAACCTAGGGAAAACTTCCACAAAGACATCCACACACAAACAAGTACTCACATGGAAGAAACTCGGCCCTTCCCCTGGTGATGGTTTCGTTCGGCCTACGCCAACAGCGACATTACGGTCTAAATAATCTGGGCTGGCAGTAGCCACAGCACGCACTGGGCCGACAGCGGTCACGCCACAATTCTCACAACCATCACAACAGCAAGGTTGCTTACTCGCTCACAAGTTAGCGTCTGCCCCTTCAAAACCCTTCCTCCCAAAAGAAAACGTGACCACCTCATTCAAACCTTTTCGTCTCGCAAATTCCCGTGCAAAGGCGCACGGAGTTCACTCACCACCTCAAACCTCACGCTCAACAGGAAAACGCATGGACGAGGAGCGGGCTAACACGCTTAAAACGCACTACACAACAAGCGTGCGCACACAAGTACCCACCACACGAACATTCACCCCAAAACTTGCAACCTGCTCGCGACAGCGAGCCACAACTATTTTATCCATATCAAAGATTGAATTGAATTATTGCTTCATGATTATCCTTACTAACTTTGATTACTCATGTTTATTGTTGCTAGGTGGAATACAAGTGATTTTGATTTTGACCTTTTTCCTCACCATCTCTCTGTCGTGTTCCATCTTTGATAGAGCGACTGTTTGAGATAGTGTTACTAGTTTGACTGTGTGAGTGCATTTTCCCCTAGGCCCTTATTTAGAAATGAGCCAAGTCGAACTTTTCGTAACACACGCAGATCACACACATCACACACATACATACAACTCCTTTTTATAGACATATTATTTTTTAAAGTCTCAGTCATTGAGCTAAATCTATATATGAATAAGACAAAAACTAAGTTTGAAGCAAGTATCTTCAAGATATCAAAGTGGAGATATAATTTTCATTATATATTCATAGATCTTTTGGCCATATTGGTCACATGACTGCAGCAAAGTAATTACTCATGCTGTTTTAACAAACTTTTTGTTGCTATCATGATTGCTAAGACTGATTTTCTAGAAATCAAGATAAAGAAAATTATTGCAAATAAACCAACCCTTTTATTATGAACTTTTTGCTCCATGTATTCATAGACCGTAGAAAACTCCCTTCGTGAAAGGTGAAATGTCATGTACTATATACAGTATAATTTCAAAGCAAATTCAAGTACCTTTATGGTGATGCCAATACTGCAAGATATAAATGCCACTAACACTCATTTTGAGGAATAGGATCACAATTTCGTTTGGTTCGGTTTTGTCCAGACAGGTGAAAATGGCGGACGGAGCCCACACCTTCAAGATCGCAGACTACTGCATC
>JAWQFJ010012485.1:0-17500 GCA_034096865.1 Theodoxus fluviatilis | reverse complement strand
TAGATTATAAACTTGCTACTTTGTGCTTCAAAGCCATCGACAACACCGCACCACACGCTCTTACAGAAATTCTTGCAGTCTACACGCACTCCAGATCTTTACGCTCAGCTGCTGACTCTAGAATGCTTAATGTCTCACGCGTAATAAGAAAACTCAAGGACAGCGTGCCTTCTATATTGGACCTGTAACCTGGAATAGTCTCCCTCTCTCAGTCCGTCATTCTGACACTCTGCCCCAGTTCAAAAGTGCTTTATAGACCCACCTCTTCCGATCCGCCTTTCCCGCTGAGCTGCTTCCATTACTTGACCTGGCCTGCAAGTGATGTGTATATTGTATAGTTTGTTCTATTTGTTCTATTGGATCGTAGTTTTTGTTTTTTGTTTATGTGTGTAGTGTGTGAGTTTTAGTAGGAATGTGGTGTTGAGTGGTTGTATGAGTGTTGATTCTTTGGATTGCAAACGCCATGAGCTTGCCTGTCAAAGGAAGGTATGTGCGTATGAATAAACTATTATTATTATTATTCCTGGAATCCCCATAGCTCTGATGCGTGCAACAGCAGAGGTTGTATTTGTGCATCAAACAGTTTGAAGAACAACTTTGATGTTTGACTACGGAGAGTCCATAGAATCTTTAACAATGCAATCGTTTTTTTGTTCAGCTTTCAGACCAATTTGCTCTGAAGCATAAGTAAGTGTTGTTTATTTGTGTCTAAAGCTCTACTGGGGACTTTGATATCAGCACGATATCATCTGCGAAAATCAGAAAGAATATTTCTTTTTGTCCACTTTGCATTTGGACATCATGCTGGCCATTTTCACGGACATAATCAGCTGCGAAAGTGATGAATAATAAAAATAATGTCAGACTCTCCGAAGAGCCTTGTTTTGTACCAATGGGACATTCAGAGAAGTCAAAGTCAGATCTATCACTTCCCCATCGAACACATGCCTGAACTGAATTATACATTGCTTTCAACATTTTATAACATTTTGTCGAGACATCTGCTTTGATTAGTGCCTTCCAAAGGTTAGGTCGTTTAACTGAGTCGAATGCTTTTGTGTAATCCATAAATGCTACGTAAAGTTTTCCTCTTACTCCGCCATGCACATTCTTTGTTATCATTGCATGTAGTGTGAAGATGTGGTCGATAGTAGAGTGGTACCTCCTAAATCCAGCTTGTTCCATACAATGCTTGTTTTCTTCCATCCAGTTTTGCAGTCGTGCCGTTAACACAAAGGAAAATACTTTACTAATAATACTCAACAAGGAAATTCCTCTGTAGTTTGCAGGGTCAAGTTTACTCCCGGCTTTGTGTATTGGCATGGTTATTGACCTACTCCATTCATCAGGAAAAGTACTAGTGTCATATTAGACATTAAACAATTTTTTGAGGTAGGGGATCAGGTATTTCTTGCTTAATTTAATTAGTTCACCAAGGATTTTGTCCATCCCAGATGCTTTGCCCCGTCGAAGTTTAGCAATTGCTGCATCAACTTCTTGGATAGTGACGGGCGAATCAAGTATGTCGTCCCGTACGCCATGAGCAATTTCAGGGCTTGAAGAAATGGGAAAGTTCACTGCATTGTAATTAAACAGTTTATCAAAATATTCTTTCCAGATTCCTATTTGTATATTAGGTAGATTTATCATATTCCTGGATTTCTTGCGTATTATTGACCAGAATCTTTCGGAATTGTGTACGTTTTCTATGATGAAGTAGATTTCTCACGAATAGCACTGAAGACTACTAACGAGCAGAGGCAGAGTTTACTCAATTAGTTTATCAATCCTCTACACCAGCACACCTGTGTTATTTCTGTGGAATCTATCTCTAGCGAGACTCCGTACGTAGCCTTCACACGTTCATTCGGAGCTCTAGCACACACAGTTCTCTGTCGTATGAGTTGGCATAAGTCAGAACTCGTGAAACCGAAAGGCAACATCGGCATCCATCTCTGATTAAGAAGTATCTATATCTGGTACTCACAATCAGTGCGGTGAAGAGCGTCGAGGCCGCAGGCACGAGGCAAAATTTCGATGCGAGCACGAAAAGCGTCCGTATCGGCCATGGCGGCGGGGTGTTCGCTGAACACGCTTCACTACTCCAACGATGAAGGCCAACCTCTCTCTATACCACCATGAAATAATAGCAAGGACAGAACACAATTAACTCAGCACCCTCGTTATACATATGTACCATCACGTCTCGACGATTTCTGTGGGCTCTTTCTCTGTCATAACTCTGCAGACCTATAAGCCGCTCACGCAAGCACAGAGCCCCAACACAACGCGTCCGTCCTCGTCGGTCCAGGCAGACGAGAGAGAGATAGAGAGAGAGATAGAGAGAGAGAGAGAGAGAGAGAGAGAGAGAGAGAGAGAGAGAGAGAGAGAGAGAGAGAGAGAGAGAGAGAGAGAGAGAGAGAGAGAGAGAGAGAGAGAGAGAGAGAGAGAGAGAGAGGGGAAGAGAGAGTGAGAGGGGTGGGGTGGAGTTCATGGAGTGACCTAGTTCTTTGGGCATGCATTAGAATAGACAGGTGTGAAATTGGATGAATCGGCAGGGTAGTAAAGCGAGTAAACAGCGACCTTCACGCGGTGTTTCTTACTTTGTTCACATTATTTACGCATACTGATGTCGTCGAGACGTCTGATAGATTCTTCTCTTTCTACTTTGTTCACATGATTTACGCATACTGATTTCGTCGAGTCTTATAGATTCTTCTCTTTCTATTTTGTTCACATGATTTACGCACACTGATGTCGCCGAGACGTCTGATAGATTCTTCTCTTTCTACTGTGCAGTACCTGGAGTTGCGCTACAAGTCTAAGGCAGTACACCTACTGGGTTCATTCCTGGGTACAATGACGACGGTAAGAGATAGAGTCAGGTCTAGTGGAGACAAAACTTTCTCTGAACCTTGTATTCTTGGAGTTCAAATCTACAATTATCCTGTAGTTGCTTATTTGGGATAGTTATTTTGTGGTTGTGGCGAGCTCGTTCTCCAATTTAATTTGATTCATTTAAATTAAATAAATTCTGGCTTGTTACTTATGTCTAGGGGGTAAACTTCTAGAGAAACGATTCACGCACCTTCATTCTCCTAATCAAACTACTGATGTAATATGTCTGGAATTGAGAGAATGAAAACACAGCTGTAATTTAAATAGTTTTTTAATCAATTCAAAATTATCACCTTCAAAAGGGGAATCAGCGACAAGCGCCACAAAACCATAGCAATGCAAAGATAGGCAAGAGTATTCAATTATTCATGACAATAGAGCAGAAAAATAAATACTGCCAAAGCCGCCTGAAAACACTGTACTTAGCTTTTCACGACGAAATTCCGAGAGGTTCACGTGCAGACTCAGCCTCCACGCTCAACGCGTGCCACAGAGGTGGGGAAGGGGTGAGGGAAGGGGGGGTAAAGCACACGGTGCCTTTCCAGCACGTGGCCGAGGGATATTTTGCACAACACGATGAAATAATGGCGTTTCGGTTTTTCCTAACAGGCGAGACAGCTTGGGTAGGCTTCAAGCTACTATTCACGGGTCGGTCTTACTTGGGGTAGCTTTCAGAATGGAGAAGACTTGTCTCGTGGTTCTCTCTTTCTCTCTTCTCTTCTTCCAGCGGGCAGGTGGGGAGTTGGACCGAGGTCATTCCTGTAGAGCGGGCAGGCGGGCTGTCTTTCTTCTCGTCATTCAGCAGGCAGGTCGGGCTGACCGAAGCAAGTCCGGTAGAGCTGGCGGTGGGCTGAATTCACTGTTCGTCCGGCTGAAGTCCGGATAGTTCCTTTTCTTCTTCTCCTCGCTTTTCTGCTCAACAATGGCCGTGGCCACAAAAATCCTATCACTCATCCCGAACAGGGCGCCAGTATCTACTTGGATCTGTTCTCTGTAAAATAAAGGTATCGGGCGCCTCGAGTCACTAAAACACGGGTTTAAATACTTTCCCGCAGATCACCCAGTCTTTCCCGTCCAATCACGGCACAGGGCATGGTCTCGAGTATCGCTTTTCCATTGTTAACCAATCAGTGATCGGCAGTATATAAGTTAACTGAAGGTCACAGGCTCGTTGAACCCAGTTCTGATTGATCAGTCCAGCTGTGATAATGTCAGTAGATTGGCTGAAGTGATATCACCAGTGGAGGAAACAGTCAATTCAAACTTAATCACTTTTAAGTCACTTTCTCTTGTCTATCACTCCCTAGCACAACCATGATTTACATTTCACACAAAGTCACCACACAACAGGGAGTCATTTCTGACCCTTCACCGGCTTTGGCAGAATATTCAATCCACACTACGGCTTGGCAGGTACACGATCTCAAACAATAATAAAGAGGGGGGGGGGGGGGAAGTCGTTTCGTCACATACCTCCCTCCCTCAATGAGAAAAATTTATGGCATGAAATTTTTCACAAACAATAATATTATCAATGAATACATCACAACCACGGATATAATCATTCCTCAGCCTCCCTTAGGAGTGCACACAAGTCATACTGGCTTACGGCACGAAGTCTTCGTACCTGCATCAAACACAGTCAAAAAGGGACAAGCCCTAATAACTCTTAAATAGTTTGTCTAAGCACAAACCCCACGACTTTACCACCACACTGGTAAGTCAGAGCTATTAACGTACGAAGATGACGATAGTGACTATCAAAAATCACTGACCAGGACATCCCGAGGACCTTAATAACTGAGATTTATTACAACCTTATTAATTAATTTCTCAAATGTTAGTTATTAACTGGTTATTATGAATTAGTCGCCTTTTACGACATGCGCAAGTACGCGGTGGGCCAATTCGTTATCCCCGAACCCACAGGGGTAAAGAATCCACTACAACTAACACCAAACAGGAACAACTAATGTGTCTCTACTAAAAACAAATGGCAAGAACACAAACTTCACCGCCAACACAAGGAGAGACAACAACTTCCTTCTATCTCCTCCCTCCCACTGGCCTCAGCCATGAGACTGTAAACGAATGTATTACTACACTGCAACTACACTCTCCAAACACCACAACACCATTGAGTTGCTTCTCTAGCAGACTACACTAACCAATCAGGCAAAACATGACAGAAGTCTCCTTTCTTCAAGTTATTCACTTAGAGCATCAGCTACACAACAAATAGCAATAACTCGCTCCTCAAAATAGATAATCCTTGCTAGTGACACAGGGATTCAACACTCTATGTGCAAACATCGAACCTATCCACCCTGGACTCTGTTCAACACACTAACTCTCACGAGCTATGCAAATTTCACCACAGCACAACAAACTAAGCACCTACAACACGTGTCAGTGCATAAAGCAGCACCTTCCACTCAAGCCACAACCTCAGATCATAGGCACTAGCCAACTACTTGGACCATTACACTGGCCTATCAAACTCTCACAGACTATAGAAAACTTCTCCGCGTTAACACGCACACTTGCAACACACTCCCTCCATGTCCACACGGCTCACTCTCCACACAGCACACTCTCTGCGGCACACTCCCAACGAATGTCACTCCAATAAACAGCCTGACTAGAAACTATCAGCGCTGCCTTAACAAACACATCTGCTAACTTTCAACCAACGAACTTATGGAAAAACGTGGTTTCGTCCCAACACTATTTCACTGAAGATAAATCTCACAGTGTTAAGGAAACGAACTCGGAATCCACTCCATAATAACAAATCATCTTCACGAGTCACTAGACTGTCAATCAAACCAGATGACTTATCTATCACACTTCCTGCCATCCTACAACCCTGCTTACAACAACAATACCGTTAAGAACGGGGGTGTTTAAACTATGATCAGGATTTGCTGTGTATTAATTGAGCAATACGAGTGTCTATCTACTGACAACAGCTCAGTGAAAATACTAGCAGTTTCTCGTAAACCATTTGTAAAACGACAACACATCCTCTTTCTCACTCCCACACCCATTCATTCATCTCTCGAAGTTCAGCCTTTCTTCCTCTTCCTCCAGTCAAACCATTTTCTCTCTCTCTGTCTCGCCTCTCCGAGACTCTCATCAGCACACGCAATTGCTCTTATCTCCAATCCTTCCTCTTCCAAGTCAGTCAACTCCACACCAGTCTTTCCATAAGACTCATGCTCGACTTCCATTTCTTCTTCCTTCCCACACTCGTCCTCTCCCTCCAATCTCTCCAACGAGCGACAAGCATCAATCTCACAGTCTTCTGACAAGACTACTTCCGATCGCTCTTCTTCCTTCAATCTCTCCAACGAGCGACAAGCATCAATCTCACAGTCTTCGGACAAGACTACTTCCGCTCGCTCTTCACCAGTCACCACACAAACACCACCATCAGCAGGAACTGATGAATACAGACCAGGCGTCTCACCCGCCACGTCTCCACTCACACCACCATCAGCAGGAGCTGACGGATATAGACCAGGCGTCTCACCCGCCACGTCTCCACTCACACCATCAGCATGAGCTGACGAACATAGACCAGGCATCTCACCCGCCACGTCTCCACTCACACCATCAGCATGAGCTCACGAACATAGACCAGGCGTCTCACCCGCCACGTCTCCACTCTCGACCTCCACTTCTCCCAGTGGGCACACTCCACACCTCTCTGACACAACTGTTTCTGACACCAGTGAAACACAACTGTCTCTGACACCAGTGGAACACAACTGTCTCTGACACCAGTGGAACACAACTGTCTCTGACACCAGTGGAACACAACTGTCTCTGACACCAGTGACATCTCGGGGCTGGCCTTTAAGCGCAGACACCCCTCTCAGGAAACATCCTGGAGATTCACCACTCTCTTCCAATTCACTCTCCTCCCTCAGGACTCCGAGCACTACTGGCTCACAAGGGAGAATTCCATTCCCCTTCTCACACTGACTCTCCTCAGTAGCAACCATCTCCTCGGAAGCAACACTCTCTTCAGAAGCAACAATCTCCTCAGAAGCAACAATCTCCTCAGAAGCAACAATCTCCTCAGAAGCAACAATCTCCCCAGAAACAACAATCTCCTCCCTCTGGAAGTCTTGGAGCAACACAGGCTCTCCTATCTCCAATCCTTCCATACTGACCACCTTCCGACCCAAGCCATTTCCCAATATCACATCCACACCTCAGGGTTTCAACTGTTCCACCAAGCCAACCACCGCGAGACCGCTATACTCATCCATCTCCAGCCTCACTTCGTGTAAGGGAACAACAAAGCCATCACTGCCCTCGTACGACCACATGATTACAGTACCAAAGGGTGTCAACAGAGCTCTCTTCCCAATATATATAACTCTCCCCAGTCTGCAAGTACTCCAGATCGCACTAGCGTCATCTGCGCATTTACATTGCGACGCACACCAACAGACACCTCCCTCTGCCCCACGAACAACTTTCCTCGAGGAGATGCACACGGAATGCTACCCCCAACCCTCAGAACTTTCTCCTGATAGAGTCTAGGATTCTCACACAACGGTCTACTCTCCTCAGGCACTACACACAGCTTTCTCACCACGGCTACACACCGTCAGATATCACGGGTCACTCTCACTCGACAGTCACGACTCATGTGTCCCATCTTTCCACAATTGAAGCATTTGATACTCCTAGGTGGCTGACTTGCACTCCTTCGCTCATCCTGCCTCCCTCCATTTCCTTCATCAGCCAACCTCTCAATCCCACACCCATTCATTCATCTCTCGAAGTTCAGCCTTTCTTCCTCTTCCTCCAGTCAAACCATTTTCTCTCTCTCTGTCTCGCCTCTCCGAGACTCTCATCAGCACACGCAATTGCTCTTATCTCCAATCCTTCCTCTTCCAAGTCAGTCAACTCCACACCAGTCTTTCCATAAGACTCATGCTCGACTTCCATTTCTTCTTCCTTCCCACACTCGTCCTCTCCCTTCAATCTCTCCAACGAGCGACAAGCATCAATCTCACAGTCTTCGGACAAGACTACTTCCGCTCGCTCTTCACCAGTCACCACACAAACACCACCATCAGCAGGAACTGATGAATACAGACCAGGCGTCTCACCCGCCACGTCTCCACTCACACCACCATCAGCAGGACCTGACGGATATAGACCAGGCGTCTCACCCGCCACGTCTCCACTCACACCATCAGCATGAGCTGACGAACATAGACCAGGCATCTCACCCGCCACGTCTCCACTCTCGACCTCCACTTCTCCCAGTGGGCACACTCCACACCTCTCTGACACAACTGTTTCTGACACCAGTGGAACACAACTGTCTCTGATACCAGTGGAACACAACTGTCTCTGACACCAGTGGAACACAACTGTCTCTGACACCAGCGGAACACAACTGTCTCTGACACCAGTGACATCTCGGGGCTGGCCTTCAAGCGCAGACACCCCTCTCAGGAAACATCCTGGAGATTCACCACTCTCTTCCAATTCACTCTCCTCCCTCAGGACTCCGAGCACTACTGGCTCACAAGGGAGAATTCCATTCCCCTTCTCACACTGACTCTCCTCAGTAGCAACCATCTTCTCGGAAGCAACAATCTCTTCAGAAGCAACAATCTCCTCAGAAGCAACAATCTCCTCAGAAGCAACAATCTCCTCAGAAGCAACAATCTCCCCAGAAACAACAATCTCCTCCCTCTGGAAGTCTTGGAGCAACACAGGCTCTCCTATCTCCAATCCTTCCATACTGACCACCTTCCGACCCAAGCCATTTCCCAATATCACATCCACACCTGAGGGTTTCAACTGTTCCACCAAGCCAACCACCGCGAGACCGCTATACTCATCCGTCTCCAGCCTCACTTCGTGTAAGGGAACAACAAAGCCATCACTGCCCTCGTACGACCACATGATTACAGTACCAAAGGGTGTCAACAGAGCTCTCTTCCCAATATATATAACTCTCCCCAGTCTGCAAGTACTCCAGATCGCACTAGCGTCATCTGCGCATTTACATTGCGACGCACACCAACAGACACCTCCCTCTGCCCCACGAACAACTTTCCTCGAGGAGATGCACACGGAATGCTACCCCCAACCCTCAGAACTTTCTCCTGATAGAGTCTAGGATTCTCACACAACGGTCTACTCTCCTCAGGCACTACACACAGCTTTCTCACCGCGGCTACACACCGTCAGATATCACGGGTCACTCTCACTCGGCAGTCACGACTCATGTGTCCCATCTTTCCACAATTGAAGCATTTGATACTCCTAGGTGGCTGACTTGCACTCCTTCGCTCATCCTGCCTCCCTCCATTTCCTTCATCAGCCAACCTCTCACTCTTCCCTGACTTAGGATTTCTCCCTTCCTCTCGGCTCTTCCTATGCCCACTGCCTACATGGAGCAGATGGTAATCGTCTGCCATCGAAGCTGCCTGGTCAACCCCTTCTACTTTCCTCTCTCACAAGTAGACTCGCACATCTTCCGTCACAGAGTTCTTAAACTGTTCCATAACGACCATCCGTTTCATGCAGTCCAGATCCTCATACGCACCGACAGCTGCACACCACCGATCAAACATACCGTGCAATCGATAAGCAAAGTCTCGATGTGTTTTTCGCTCTCCTTTCTTGCACCCTCTGAACCTCTGACGATATGCCTCAGGAGTAAGAGCATATTTCTTCGATATCTCTTCCTTCAAGGTATCATACTCTAAGGTCGCGCATGGGTAGAGTACGGTAAACCTCCTGAGCTTTCCCAACCAAGACACTTCCCACTATGACACCCCAATGAGTCTTTGACCACCTCAGACTTTCTGCTTGCTTCTCGAAAGTGGCAAAGAACCCTTCCACGTTCCCTTCCAAAAACACTGGAACTCCCATGTATCTTCTCAGATCAATCGCCCCCTCAGTCTCTCGTCTGATCCGGTCTTCCTCCCTGCCCTTCTCTATTCCCAACCTCTCTCTATCCAACTTCTCGGCCGCTCCCCTGGCCCTCTCGGCAGCCTCTATCTTCTCTCTCTCTATCCTCTCTGTAGCCTCCAGCTTCTCTCTCTCCAACTTCTCTGCAGCCTCTCTAGCTCTCTTTGAATCCTGTATCTTTTCTCTCTCTATCCTCTCTGTAGCCTCTCTAGCTCTCTTTGATTCCTCCATCTTCTCTCTTTCTATTCTCTCTGTAGCCTCCAGCTTCTCTCTCTCCAACTCTCTGTCCTTCTCCCTCTTCTCTGCCTCCAGTCGTTTTAATTCCAACTCGTGTTGCCTATCTCTTTCCTTCTCTTCCCTGTCCATCTGTCTTTCTCTCTCCCTCTCTCCCTGTTGCTCAGGCACAACCATTTCCGTCTTCCTCTCAACCCTCCTTTCCTCTACAAAACTAATCAGAGCGTCCTGCATAACAACTTTTGAAGCCCCTCTTCCCACATCCAGACCATATTTCTCAATCATCAATTCCAAGCCCTGTGTATCTAAGGACAAAATCTCCACCCTCGTTGGCCATTCTCCTCTCTCCGCCATGACTATGAGTAATTAATTCCACAAGTACTAAAGAAAGAATTGGCAAACTTTCCACACCAAGTAACTGCTCAATTCCTAGTGATAGTCAAATCAATACTAAACAATGTCACACAAGGCAGCAATGCATGGGAGCAAAATGGTGAATCAAACAATGGCAGGTCATGTCACAACAATCACTCGCTCAAGGCACAGGCACTCCAAATCTGACCGTTAGACATGGATTCAAAAATTTAACTATTGCATTACGTTCACAAAATCCCGAGACGATAGACCCCAAATGTGGCGAACTCGTCTCCTACAATTTAATTTGATTCATTTAAATTAAATAAATTCTGGCTTGTTACTTATGTCTAGGGGGTAAACTTCTAGAGAAACGATTCACGCACCTTCATTCTCCTAATCAAACTACTGATGTAATATGTCTGGAATTAAGAGAATGGACACACAGCTGTAATTTAAATGGTTTTCTAATCAATTCAAAATTATCACCTTCAAAAGGGGAATCAGCGACAAGCGCCACAAAACCATAGCAATGCAAAGATAGGCAAGAGTAATCAATTATTCATGACAATAGAGCAGAAAAATAAATACTGCCAAAGCCGCCTGAAAACACTGTACTTAGCTTTTCACGACGAAATTCCGAGAGGTTCACGTGCAGACTCAGCCTCCACGCTCAACGCGTGCCACAGAGGCGGGGAAGGGGTGAGGGAAGGGGGGGTAAAGCACACGGTGCCTTTCCAGCACGTGGCCGAGGGATATTTTGCACAACACGATGAAATAATGGCGTTTCGGTTTTTCCTAATAGGCGAGACAGCTTGGGTAGGCTTCAAGCTACTATTCACGGGTCGGTCTTACTTGGGGTAGCTTTCAGAATGGAGAAGACTTGTCTCGTGGTTCTCTCTTTCTCTCTTCTCTTCTTCCAGCGGGCAGGTGGGGAGTTGGACCGAGGTCATTCCTGTAGAGCGGGCAGGCGGGCTGTCTTTCTTCTCGTCGTTCAGCAGGCAGGTCGGGCTGACCGAAGCAAGTCCGGTAGAGCTGGCGGTGGGCTGAATTCACTGTTCGTCCGGCTGAAGTCCGGATAGTTCCTTTTCTTCTTCTCCTCGCTTTTCTGCTCAACAATGGCCGTGGCCACAAAAATCCTATCACTCATCCCGAACAGGGCGCCAGTATCTACTTGGATCTGTTCTCTGTAAAATAAAGGTATTGGGCGCCCCGAGTCACTAAAACACGGGTTTAAATACATTCCCACAGATCACCCAGTCTTTCCCGTCCAATCACGGCACAGGGCATGGTCTCGAGTATCGCTTTTCCATTGTTAACCAATCAGTGATCGGCAGTATATAAGTTAACTGAAGGTCACAGGCTCGTTGAACCCAGTTCTGATTGATCAGTCCAGCTGTGATAATGTCAGTAGATTGGCTGAAGTGATATCACCAGTGGAGGAAACAGTCAATTCAAACTTAATCACTTTTAAGTCACTTTCTCTTGTCTATCACTCCCTAGCACAACCATGATTTACATTTCACACAAAGTCACCACACAACAGGGAGTCATTTCTGACCCTACACCGGCTTTGGCAGAATATTCAATCCACACTACGGCTTGGCAGGTACACGATCTCAAACAATAATAAAGAGGGGGGGGGGGGGGGGGGAAGTCGTTTCGTCACAGTGGTGTTCAATCCCACCTACGAGTGCGTTCCCTTCAAGCGATGAGGCAGACAAGCGTGGAAAAATTGATTGATGCATCTCATTGCAGTGTACGGTTGCACTCTTTGGGGAGTTGATATATTGCTGAAAAGGACTCGATATAAATTGCAGAAAGCTACTGGCATTAACATGTTAGTGTTACACGTCGTGCACCGTTATCAGTGTCATTTTAGGGGAAAATTTTCATTTATCTTTAGATAATGGCATTAATATATAGTTTTTTTTTGCATATGTTGTAAATTTACTCGAATTATCCCCCCTCATATAAACAAAAAGGACAGATTCACTTCTATTCCCGTTGTAAAGAATCAAATGCTTTGCCCCATTTGCCAGCCTGTACCACAAAGGCTTCATTGCCGATCCATTGCTTCATGCAAACATTTTTCTATGGGAGATAATGTGAAGCTCCTTCTTGTCCTCAAAGTAAGTTTGGTCCCTTGCAGCTGCTCTATATGGGCATCGTTCTCTATGGACCCGCTCTCGCCCTGGATGCTGGTGAGTGAAACTTTACTTCATGAATGGAAAATAACAATCGTCATTACGAGCAGCGACTGAGCCTCAGCGTCTTAAGATCTGCTTTTAAGTGAGCAATGCATACGCCCACTTTGCCATAGTAACTATCTAATCCAACCAATCAGGACGCAGAGAGAGACGAAAGATGCGTCCTGATTGGTTAGTTAAGATTGCTTCTACGGCGAAGTAAGCGTGACGCAATGCTCAATTGAAACGGGCCTAACCGCCTCGAAGTATTGTCGATAGATTCACGTTGCCAAATCTTGATGCGTTCATCACTGTGTTTGCTTATTTGCCTACGCTCAGTGTGTGCGTGCATGAGAAGTGCTTTGCTTTACTTTGTATAAGTGGGAAAACACATTACTGTACTTCACAAATGAGTTGTATAAGAAAATGCAATAGATACAGGTCACACTGATGGCTTAGTCGATCGTGTGTGTTGGTCAGCCACTATTTTCATTATAAAATGAGTTTTTTCCCCTTACTCTGTGTGTGTGCGTGTGTGTGTGTGTGTTTGTGTGTGTGTGTGTGTGTGTGTGTGTGTGTGTGTGCGTGTGTGTGTGAATGCATGCATGCGGATGTTTACACTGCAGCACTCACGGAGATGATAGGCGTTTGTAAAATGTGTTTACCTCTCATTTCAACGTAAAATCTTATTTCATTTGTTTGGTTGTACCAATTAAACTGTCTTGTTGAATAGAGTTTGCATGCACACGTGTGTACGAAAATATAATACAATACTGACTCTGTCATGACATATCATTTACTTTCTTCCAATTACAGTGACGGGTTTCCCGCAGATGTGGTCCATACTTCTAGTGGGCCTGGGCTCAACCATTTACACTTCAATTGTAAGTATGTTTGTTCGAGTTTTTGTGATATGGATAAAAATGAGAGAGAGAGAGAGAGAGAGAGAGAGAGAGAGAGAGAGAGAGACAGACAGACAGACAGACAGCAGGCAGGCAGGCAGGCAGGCAGATAGACAGACAGACAGAGACAGAGACACAGACAGGCAGACAGGCAGACAGGCAGACAGACAGACAGACAGACAGACAGACAGACAGACAGACAGACAGACAGACAGACAGACAGACAGACAGACAGACAGACAGACAGACAGACAGACAGAGACAGAGACAGAGACAGAAACAGAGACAGAGACAGGCAGACAGGCAGACAGGCAGACAGGCAGACAGACAGACAGACAGACAGACAGACAGACAGACAGACAGACAGACAGACAGACAGACAGACAGACAGACAGACAGACAGAGACAAAGAGGGGTGGGGGTGGGGGTGGGGGCCAAGAGTAAACTTGTGCAGTTCAGCCAACCACGGCGATGGGACTCTCCACTCGATCAGCATGTTTTCTTTATAATTTGCTTTCTGTGCATAATCATAAAAGTATAACTTATTGATTATCAATATTCTCTATGAGTTTCAGTAATCATAAAACTCTCTTGATGCTCTGATGCAATTTTAACCAGCCTTGACCTATCTTTATTTCACAAAAAAGTAGGGATAGATATGTCTTCTCCCATATGCATTTTAGTTCTTATTCCACAAAAGTAGAGGATGTCACTAGCCTGCTATTATTTTCGCTTCACTCTGGTAAACCCATCTCCGGCCATTGCACTTCACTCACCGAGCTCGATCCCGTGAGCACACGATCACTGTTATCGCACTCTCACCTGTTTTTCTGCTCACCCCCACCCCCACCCCCCACATACACACTTATATACCTGTAGATCTGTCTTGAAACAATGAGAATCCACTCGATAGTCTCCAAGCAGTGCTAAGCTACGCCACGTGACACTTCAAAAGCAATTTTTCGCCCCGACTACGTGACGTCACCAACTTTTTTTAAAACTGTCGATGGGGACTCGTGTCACGACTGGAGACTTCCACAATGCTCTCGCACACTCGGGCATATCTGAACAAACTCTTTATTCCAATCAAAATCACAGTTGGGGCATAGTTTGGTTGATGACCCATTTAACAAATCAATGTAAACATCTCATCTGGTCAACATCAAATTCTAATCCAGATATTGTGTGAAATTATGATGGTGTGTCGAGGTTTGATTACAGCGACTGAGCTGAGCCGTCCAGAAGGAAAAAAAAACCTCTGTGTCCACCGCATGTGGAGGCCATTGTGTTCTTTTTCTCCAGTATTGATAACCTTAGTATGGCTTTTTTTTGGTGACAGAGCACATTAAGGAAGTGAGCACCAGTGAGGAAGAGGTAACATGAGATGGGATCTGCCTGAAGATAGCCTTTATAAGGTGGTTGAGAGGGGTATTCTTTTTTAATTACTCATGCTAATGATTTGTTGACTAATGTTTTTATCCATCGGATTTGCATACTCGTTCCTCGTCAGAAATTGCAAATCAGCAGTTTAGATTAGAAGTAGTGGCAGACGTGTTCTGCCAAGAAATGCTTGATTGCCGATCTTTTCTTTACCTGCAGGGTGGGCTAAAAGCCGTTATCTGGACTGATGTCTTCCAAGCCTGCATAATGTTTTCCGGTGTATTGGCCGTCATCATCAAGGTGGCTACTTTTGTGCCGTTCTTTACTTATCTGTACTCCCTGCTGAAATCCATTCACGATTACTTTTACTGGAAAATGTCTAGCTCTATGCAGCGATGCACAAATCTGAGTTTTCCCACTACACTTTACGCACTGTGAATTGTTCCGGATTTACGAAACAATATCAAATGGCATAGGTAGCAGTGTCTGGAACATCTGGTCTGGCTTGTGACCAGAACAATAAGGCCAATTGTGTCTGAAACCATTTTTGATGACTGCAGTGCAGAATTAAAATCTTCGTCATCATTACTGCAATGGAGGTATGCATGCATGTAAAATGTAGCCACATTTTGTAGTAGCACTATACATTTGTTGGTTCCTGAACTTTTGTGAATTTGTAGGTGAACATATGAAACATTTTCCTCTCTTTTTGCTTGAAACGGAGGATGATTCATTGAAAGTACTTATTGAGCGGACGGCATGATAGGGTATTTCACGATAGTTGCTTCGAGGAGTAATCTTTGTAAATGTTACTTTACAAAACGTTCCTCTCTCAGCAATCTGATGTACGCTTGAAATGAAGTATTAAAAAAACTCTGACCAGAGGCTCAGCAGATAGTACACTGTAACCCATTCTGGTCTCCGAGGACTGCTAATGTGTCAGACTAAAATCTTTCAGCAATGAGGCTTACCATGTTCTCACAAACTCTGTCGAGTAGACACTCAACAATCTCCTGCCAAACCACGCCCCTTCAATAATAGAAAGAATATTAACAAACGATAGATTATTCTTCGCGAATTCGTTCTTGTCTTAGGTCCCTCTACGACAGTATTTCCTTCTCATGGGATCAATGCATTCGATAGAGTTAACTAGATACCTTTACTTCATGTGGCAGAGATATTTTGACAACTCTTTGGTGTGAAGTCATGTTTGTGACGGACTTATGATTAGTGACTCGTAGTTACTAAGTCTTATCTCCACTTAACCCGTTTTGTATGCTCTGAGAGCGTGTCTTCTCATCAAACAAAAATTGGTGGCGTTTGACTGTCTGGACTGAAATGGACTCCCTATGGGTGGCTACATTATTGATCAATTTTACTGCAGTTTTAATCTTTGGAAAGAGCATTCACAGTCCTTTGACAGTCAGTCAGCTCAAATTCACCAAAAGTGGATAAGACTGACAATGGGACGGAACTAACAGACACAATTGTTTTTCAGGGCACAATGGTAGCAGGAGGTCCTGCAGCCGTGTGGAACATCGCCCAAGAAGGAGGAAGACTCAACTTCTTCGAGTCAGTCTCCTCTCTGTCCATGTTGTGTTCGGGGCAAAGGCGTGACGGTCACACACCCATCTAATACTAACTATGCAGTTAACGCTGGGAGCAGACCTATTTCTGCACTGATAATAGAAAATAGCAATAAAGTCAATCCAAGCAGGAAAGATGGATAGTTGGATAGTGTTTTACGACCTATCAGCCTTTGTAGGCTATGTAAGGCCATTAAGCACGAAAATCAGTAGAGCAGTTTAGAGAACACGCAAAGCAAGTCACGATGTCACTAGTTATTCGTCTCTTATGGATCGCGTAGGGAGACGTGGTGAGTCAATGCTTGCCCCGAACCCACAGGGGGAAGCAGGGACTGAATCACAGCAGACCAATCGCCTTCCACAGCTACCAACAGGTCGAGCCACTGAGCCAAATCCTCATCTTAAGAAAAGAACGCGTTCATCAGCATGTCTGGCCGTTTGCCTGTGGATAGTGTACTCATGCAGGGGTGGTCATGTGACTGGTCTGCATGCAGGAGCAAACGTATGTATCACTTTGTACAGAAACAGGTGTGAGGTATCATTTCGCATTACTAAAAGAGGTGATGAGAAGTTGAAGGGAATGGGGATAAACTTTCACCAGTTGCCATGCATTTTCTGCAGTTGCTGCAGTACTGTAGTTGTTGATATTGTTTATAGGTAACTACAGCTACTTCTGTTGTAATTGTTGTTCATGATTATATTGTTGCTGCTCTTGTCATGGTCACTGTTATTTCGCTATCGCTAATGCTATCGTCGAAATAAGTAAACTAGTCTAAAGTACAACGTAAAATTCATTGAACTGTAGCTTCCTAATCACTTCACTGAAGTGAAACCTCATCACCATTTATTGTATGCATCATCATGCTGCACAGTTCAGATGCCAAAGAAACATGAGTGGATTTCTGGTCGTCTGTACAGGTTCGAACCGAACGTGACGGTCCGCCACAACTTCTGGAACTTGTTCTTTGGAAGCATTATTCGTGTTTTTTACTTGGGCTTTAAC
>JAWQFJ010012484.1:0-10000 GCA_034096865.1 Theodoxus fluviatilis | reverse complement strand
ACCACGGGCACCAAGTCCACTGTCACAGTGCATGTCCTGTGTGAGTACAACTGGTCTTGGACCCCAGAAAAAAGGAAAAGATATTTAAAATCTGGCGAAAAAATAATTTTTAAGAGTGTGAGATGATTCTCAACTTAGTTTACGTAAAATGGATTACTGTTTCTGAATGATTGATTCCTGCTCATCCACTTTTTTTAAACCCACTTGTCAACATTCTTTCTTTTGCGTGTGATGCATTAGTTTATGTGGCTTTTTCTTCAATTTCTCGTGTTTTGAGTCCTTAATGAATTTTTTTCCAAAACAAACAAACAAACGATGCATACTAGGTTTGTTTACGGGTTGTACTCATAATGAAATTTATTATGACTGCTTAGACCTATGTAAGAACATTAACTAGTGCATGCATCTGCAACTGAATATCCAGATGACTTTGGTGAGTTGTCGATGCTTTTGCAACAAACTTCATTCTGGTTTCACGGTTAGATTTGGACAGCATGCTGGCGCTCACACCCGAGGTGTGGCAGACATTGGTTGTTGGGGAAAATGTCACCCTGACCTGTCGGGCAGACAGCGTACCCACTGCCTCTCTGACCTGGCTGCACCAGGGCAAAATCCTCCGCACAGTGGAGGGCAACGAGGACGTCTTCAGCTTCACTGCCACAGGCTGCCAGGACAGTGGGGAGTTCCAGTGCAGAGCCACCAATGAAGCAGTGAAGAAAAGCACCCTTGCCGAGACGAGGCTAACAGTTGAATGTAAGCCATTTGTCTTACAGTCACTTTGCCCCTTGAACTTAGTCCTGCCCACAAGCCGAGTCTCATTCTATTGTGTTGATGGTCCTTTACTTGGCATAGTTTCGTGAAAGGAATTTCCAAAGCATTCAATGTCAGACGCTTTCATTAACTGAACGGTAATAAATCATTCTTGTTAGTATGGGCCCATTTTCAGCTATTGTAATGTTTGAAAAGAACTATATTGGAAAGGGTCGGAATGAATCGTTTAGGTAGACAATTTAAAACATTTGACATGAACATTTAGAAACAGTGTACCATGAATTTCTCAGTACTCCTTAGAACTACTCTTTTATTTGTGTCTCACAATCCCAGTTTGCAGAAACTGCAAATGATTATACCACACTCTCAACTTCTTCATTGTAAGTGGGGGGTTTTCTTCTTCATTGTAAGTGGGGGGTTTTCTTCTTCATTGTAAGTGGGGGTTTTTTTCTTTTTCATTTTTCCGGATCTTCAGGCCCGCCTACTGTGCTGGGGAATGTGAGTCTGGTCATATCCGTGCAGGGCCAGGTCGGCCAAAACGTGACCCTAGCGGTGCCGGCAGCAGCCAACCCATCTGCAGTCTTCCACTGGTCAGGCCCAAACAGACAGCGCAGACTTACAGACTCTGACACTCTGGTCATCGTGAACTTCCAGCCGGAGGATGCTGGTCACTACTCGGTCAATATGTCCAACGTGCACGGCTGGCTTGTCCAGAACTTCAGTGTGGTCATCAAGGGTAAGCTTTCACAACGAGTGCTCTGTGTTTGGGACTGCTGAGGAATTATCAAAGGTAAGCTTTCCTGCTCAGCACAGGGTCAGCTGGTCCAGTATGCCTGGATGTTGTCCACGATTGAATGCAGTGATAACTGGACAGCCTGGCAGGTCAGTGCTCAGGAAAGCCGCTAATTGGTGTATGAAGCCTGGTTCCAAACATCCATATAATGTTTTAATAAACCCAGATTCTTCCCGTCCCAAGGATAGAACCACGGCACTGCGCCTCGCACATCGTCCAACCCCAAAGCATGCTTGCCCATCTCCGCCTGTCAAAAGACATGGTTTCAACAAGCGAGTAGAGGCTGAGGGGCTGACCGTGTACTCATGCGAGAGGGGAGAGCACTGGGGGGTGGGCTGCCAGGAACTGGTATACATTGTAGATAAGTTAGAAGGGAAGGGAAGTTTCCTTCCCTTCCAACGTATCTACAATCCATCTAATGGTTACAGGACAGGTTCCATAGTCAATGCATGGTCAGTATGTTCGTGGTACGACAACGACTTAACTGGTTTACTTCAATTGTCACTTTAGGCACTCGTGTTAAGGCATTCTGTACATTTCCTTTGTATGTTTGCTCAGGCTGGCTGCACAGCTTATATCCATCATGACGATCTGAAAGGTATTTGCGTCCCTTTCAAAAATGAAGCATGAACACTGCCCTTTCAATGTGTTCCTTTACAAGAATATTTATAGAAGTACGCGTTGTCAATCCCACAGACCACAAACGTTGCAAATAAAATGTATTTCTTGTTAGAAATGGAATCCTATGCACTTCCCCATCAAACAATTCCAACCCCTACCCTCACACTCTATTTATTGTTACCATGAGAAAACCAATCTTAGCACTAATTATGAGTGGCTCTACTGATTTCTACTCCGTCAGCGCTTAATGGTGGTGATAGATAGGGAAGGAGGAGGAACGGGAGGATGAGTACGAAAAAGGGGAGAAGGAAGAAAGGGGGGAGGAGGAGTAAAAAAGGGAGGAAGAAGAAAGGGGGAGGAGGAGTAAAAAAGGAAGGAGGATGAAAGGGGAGGAGGAGAAATAGGGAAGACCGGCATGTGAGTGGAAGTAGTACTGTTAGTAGTAAGAGCAGTGCCAGAAGCAACATTAATTGTAGTAGTAGTAGTAGTAGTGGTGGTGGTGGTAGTAGCAGTAGTAGTAGTAGTGGTAGTAGTAGCAGTAGTAGCAATAGTAGTAGTAGTAGCAGCAACAGCAGCAGTAGTAGTAGTAGTAGTAGTAGTAGCAGCAACAGCAGCAATAGTAGTAGTAGTAGCAGCAACAGCAGCAATAGTAGTAGTAGTAGTAGCAGCAACAGCAGCAAGTAGTAGTAGTAGTAGCGGTAGTGGCAGTAGTAGTAGCAGAAGTAGAAGAACTAGTAGTAGCAGCAGCAGCAGGAACGATAGTAGTGGTAGTAGTGGTAGAAGTAGTAGTAGCAGCAGCAGCAGCAGCAGCAGCAGTAGTAGCAGTAACAGTAGTAGTAGGAATAGAAATAAAAATGGTAGATGTAATAACATTAGCAGCATGAGCATTAGCGGCAGCAACAGCAACAAGAGGAGGAGGAGGAGCAGTAGCATGAGCAGGAGAAGGAGCAAGAAGAGCAGTAGCAGGAGCAGGAGCAGGAGAAGGAGAAGGAGCAAGAGGAGGAGGAGGAGGAGCAGGAGTAAGGAGGAGGAGGAGAAAGTGGAGGAAAAGGGAGGAGTAAGAAAAAAAGGGAGGGGGAGGAGGAGGAGTAAAAAAGGAGGAGGAGGAGAAAGTGGAGGAAAAGGGAGGAGTAAGAAAAAAAGGGAGGAGGAGGAGTAAAAAAGGGAGGAGGAGGAGAACAAAAAAAGAGTGAGTAAAAAGGAGGAGGAGAAAGGAGAAGGAAAAGGAAGAGGAGAAAGGAGAAAAAAGGAGAGGGGGGAGGTTAAAGGAAGAGTTTTTTAAAAAGGAGTTGGAGGAAGAGGAGAAATTGGAGGAAAAAGGAGGAGTAACAGAGGAAGAGGAGAAAAGAGAAAAAAGGAAGGTGTGTGTTAAAGGAAGATTTTTAAAAAAAGAAGTTGGAAGAGGAGGAAAAGATAGGGAGGAGGAGTAAAAAAGGAGGAGGAGGAGAAAGTGGAGGAAAAGGGAGGAGTAAGAAAGGAGGAGGAGTATATTTTCAACATTTTGATTGAAATTTTTGACTCACATGCGAAGCAAAAGTGAGTCTATGTACTGAGCCGTGTCGTCCGGGCGTCCGGGCGTCCGTCCGGGCGTAAAAAACTTAAACGTTGGATTTTTCTCGGAGACTATTAAGTCTATCAACACCAAATGTGGCATGATGGTGTATGATGACAAGGCCTCAAAAAACATACATAGTGACTTGACCTTGCTTCAAGGTCAAGGTCACATGAGCCATAAATGTGGTCTCAAAAACAGTCATTTTTCACATTTTCCCCATTTTCTCCCACGTTATTGAGAATGGCGACCTTAGCTACAAGTGGTATATAGGTCAAAGCAAGCCCTATCTTTTGATACCAGTTTGGTTGACCTTGCTTCAAGGTCAAGGTCACAGGAGCTCTTCAAAGTTGGATTGTATACATATTTTGAAGTGACCTTGACCCTGAACTATGAAAGATAACTGTTTCAAACTTAATAATTATGTGGGGCACATGTTATACTTTCATCATGAGACACATTTGGTCACATATCATCAAGGTCAAGGTCACTTTGACCCTAATGAAATGTGACCAAAATGTGGTAGTGAACCACTAAAAGTGACTATATCTCATGGTAGAAAGTGCCAATAAGCACCATTGTGCTTCCTATGTCTTGAATTAACAGCTTTGTGTTGCATGACCTTGGATGACCATGACCTTGGGTCAAGGTCACATGTATTTTGGTAGGAAAAATGTGTAAAGCATTTCTTTGTGTATGATGTCATTGGTAGGTTTAGTTGTTTGACCTTGACCTTGAAGGTCACATGAAGGTCAAGGTCATATAAAGGTCAAGGTCAAGCATGTGAGTCGTATGGGCTTTGCCCTTCTTGTTTCTCATTTAATAAGAAATAATGACGATATTCAAGGTTTCCAACTTCTGGATACCTCTGTCAAAATGATGGCATATGCTGATGATGTTACTATTTTTCTAGATGGAACAAAAAGGGATCTCAGCACTACCTGCTCCATTCTTGAAAGCTTTGGAGAAAAATCTGGCTTAAAAGTCAGTTATGAAAAGAGTGTCATTCTAAGAATAGGTCCCCTCAAAGACACTCATGCCAGGAAAAGAACTTTACATGGACTTCAGAGGGCGTTAAAACACTTGGAATATTTTTCTCTAATGAAACAAGCAAAATGACTGAAATAAACATGAATGAGAGATTTATGAAAATGGTTATGCTATTACACAAATGGAAACCTCGTAACCTCTCCTTATATGGTAAAATAACAGTCATTAAGATGCTAGCTTACCCTATTATACTATACCCATTGACAAATCTACCTGATCCAACTGATAATCAACTAAAAGCAATAAACAAGGAACTGTTTAAGTTCTTGTGGAATGATAAACCTGACAGAATAGCTCGAAAAGTAATGTGTCAAAAGATAGAAAAGGATGGTTTGAAAATGTTAGATGTTCAAAGCTTTCAATCAGCAGTTAAAGCAAACTGGATAAAACGCTACACCAACTCTAACAATCAAGGAGAATGGAAAACAATATTTAGACATTATCTCAGTAAGATTGGGAAATAAAATTTCTTAAATTCAACATTAAATGAAAAACACCTCAAGCTGTAGACAGGAGTAAAGAAGGAGGAATAGAAAGGAAAAGGAGTAAAAATAAGTAAAAAGGAGGAGGAGGATGAGAAAGGAGGAGTAAAACAATAGGAGTAGAAAGGAGTAAAAAAAAGGAGTAAAAAGGAGACACTCAATGATGATGGGTGATGTTGCTGAGGACACTGGGTTTCCCTCTTGACACAGATCTCAACAGACAGCTGCTGCAGGCGCTGTGCTGGGTGCCGGTCCGTTGCTTCAACACCTTCATCGTGGAGAACGTTGTGGCATGCTGGGAATGGCTGCTGTCTGCCAGGCCTGACCTTGGCACAGACGTGAGTGACCTCGTCCTGTCTTCTGGCGCTGCTGATGCGTCTTCCCCTGCTTCTGTTGCTCTTTTACTGTCAGCCATTGTTTGCCTTGCTGTCACTGCTGCTGTTGCTCTTTTACTGTCAGCCATTGTTTGCCTTGCTGTCACTGCTTCTGTTGCTCTTTTACTGTCAGCCATTGTTTGCCTTGCTGTCACTGCTTCTGTTGCTCTTTTACTGTCAGCCATTGTTTGCCTTGCTGTCACTGCTTCTGCTGCTCTTTTACTGTCAGCCATTGTTTGCCTTGCTGTCACTGCTGCTGTTGCTCTTTTACTGTCAGCCATTGTTTGCCTTGCTGTCACTGCTGCTGTTGCTCTTTTACTGTCAGCCATTGTTTGCCTTGCTGTCACTGCTGCTGTTGCTCTTTTACTGTCAGCCATTGTTTGCCTTGCTGTCACTGCTTCTGTTGCTCTTTTACTGTCAGCCATTGTTTGCCTTGCTGTCACTGCTGCTGTTGCTCTTTTACTGTCAGCCATTGTTTGCCTTGCTGTCACTGCTTCTGTTGCTCTTTTACTGTCAGCCATTGTTTGCCTTGCTGTCACTGCTGCTGTTGCTCTTTTACTGTCAGCCATTGTTTGCCTTGCTGTCACTGCTGCTGTTGCTCTTTTACTGTCAGCCATTGTTTGCCTTGCTGTCACTGCTTCTGTTGCTCTTTTACTGTCAGCCATTGTTTGCCTTGCTGTCACTGCTGCTGTTGCTCTTTTACTGTCAGCCATTGTTTGCCTTGCTGTCACTGCTGCTCTTTTACTGTCAGCCATTGTTTGCCTTGCTGTCACTGCTTCTGCTGCTCTTTTACTGTCAGCCATTGTTTGCCTTGCTGTCACTGCTGCTGTTGCTCTTTTACTGTCAGCCATTGTTTGCCTTGCTGTCACTGCTTCTGCTGCTCTTTTACTGTCAGCCATTGTTTGCCTTGCTGTCACTGCTGCTGTTGCTCTTTTACTGTCAGCCATTGTTTGCCTTGCTGTCACTGCTGCTGTTGAGGTAAGGAGCCGGTGTCAGACTATACAAAGTTCACCTGGAAAAAAAGAAAACAGAAAAAAATGACCGGAGTCTGACCAATTGTATTCTCTCGTGAGAGAAGTGGGCCCTGAAGAGGGCCGTTACTAGAGCAGTCGTAGGCTTCTAGAGCAGTCGTAGGCGAGCTTTCGGAGGGGATCCTCCTTCTTCAGGCCAAGTGGTACAGGACTGGCAGGCGTAGGGTTTAAATAGGGGACTGGCGGAGGCTCGTGCAACGCAAGTCCCCCGAGAAAAGCAGGAGTGGACATGCGCTCACCCCCGTAGAAGGACCGTCCACACCGCAGAGAACAGGGGGAACCCGTGCCACAGAGCAGGGCGGGCTCAACGGTAGGTGAGCCATGAAGCCCGTGTCTCTGTTGAGCCCGGTGTGCTGCGTGCCAAACCTGATGATGAGTCTCTGCTCCATAACCCGACGTTGGTGGAGGTCGTGCAACCCGCCCCTCAGCACGCTCACGAGCATGTCAGCGGGTGAGTGGTCGGACAGGTTGAAGTGTTCGCTGACTGGGAGGGGCGACAGGTTTCTGATGGTGGCGCGGTGCCCGTTCATCCGTTGGCGGAGTCGCTGACCAGTCTCTCCGATGTACCAAGCGTCAGGGCATCCTCTGCGGCACCTGATGAGATATACCAAATCTCTGGAATGGCAGGTATGCTTGCCTCTGACGTGGTGTACGGTCTGGCCCCTGGTAATCGGCGCGGTGTTCCACGTGCGCAATCATCTGCACGGAGACGACGATTACCAGGGGCCAGACCGTACACCACGTCAGAGGCAAGCATACCTGCCATTCCAGAGATTTGGTATATCTCATCAGGTGCCGCAGAGGATGCCCTGACGCTTGGTACATCGGAGAGACTGGTCAGCGACTCCGCCAACGGATGAACGGGCACCGCGCCACCATCAGAAACCTGTCGCCCCTCCCAGTCAGCGAACACTTCAACCTGTCCGACCACTCACCCGCTGACATGCTCGTGAGCGTGCTGAGGGGCGGGTTGCACGACCTCCACCAACGTCGGGTTATGGAGCAGAGACTCATCATCAGGTTTGGCACGCAGCACACCGGGCTCAACAGAGACACGGGCTTCATGGCTCACTACCGTTGAGCCCGCCCTGCTCTGTGGCACGGGTTCCCCCTGTTCTCTGCGGTGTGGACGGTCCTTCTACGGGGGTGAGCGCATGTCCACTCCTGCTTTTCTCGGGGGACTTGCGTTGCACGAGCCTCCGCCAGTCCCCTATTTAAACCCTACGCCTGCCAGTCCTGTACCACTTGGCCTGAAGAAGGAGGATCCCCTCCGAAAGCTCGCCTACGACTGCTCTAGAAGCCTACGACTGCTCTAGTAACGGCCCTCTTCAGGGCCCACTTCTCTCACGAGAGAATACAATTGGTCAGACTCCGGTCATTTTTTTCTGTTTTCTTTTTTTCCAGGTGAACTGCTGCTGTTGCTCTTTTACTGTCAGCCATTGTTTGCCTTGCTGTCACTGCTGCTGTTGCTCTTTTACTGTCAGCCATTGTTTGCCTTGCTGTCACTGCTTCTGTTGCTCTTTTACTGTCAGCCATTGTTTGCCTTGCTGTCACTGCTTCTGCTGCTCTTTTACTGTCAGCCATTGTTTGCCTTGCTGTCACTGCTGCTGTTGCTCTTTTACTGTCAGCCATTGTTTGCCTTGCTGTCACTGCTGCTGCTGCTCTTTTACTGTCAGCCATTGTTTGCCTTGCTGTCACTGCTGCTCTTTTACTGTCAGCCATTGTTTGCCTTGCTGTCACTGCTTCTGCTGCTCTTTTACTGTCAGCCATTGTTTGCCTTGCTGTCACTGCTGCTCTTTTACTGTCAGCCATTGTTTGCCTTGCTGTCACTGCTTCTGTTGCTCTTTTACTGTCAGCCATTGTTTGCCTTGCTGTCACTGCTGCTGTTGCTCTTTTACTGTCAGCCATTGTTTGCCTTGCTGTCACTGCTTCTGCTGCTCTTTTACTGTCAGCCATTGTTTGCCTTGCTGTCACTGCTGCTGTTGCTCTTTTACTGTCAGCCATTGTTTGCCTTGCTGTCACTGCTGCTGTTGCTCTTTTACTGTCAGCCATTGTTTGCCTTGCTGTCACTGCTTCTGCTGCTCTTTTACTGTCAGCCATTGTTTGCCTTGCTGTCACTGCTGCTGTTGCTCTTTTACTGTCAGCCATTGTTTGCCTTGCTGTCACTGCTTCTGTTGCTCTTTTACTGTCAGCCATTGTTTGCCTTGCTGTCACTGCTTCTGCTGCTCTTTTACTGTCAGCCATTGTTTGCCTTGCTGTCACTGCTGCTCTTTTACTGTCAGCCATTGTTTGCCTTGCTGTCACTGCTTCTGCTGCTCTTTTACTGTCAGCCATTGTTTGCCTTGCTGTCACTGCTTCTGTTGCTCTTTTACTGTCAGCCATTGTTTGCCTTGCTGTCACTGCTGCTGTTGCTCTTTTACTGTCAGCCATTGTTTGCCTTGCTGTCACTGCTTCTGCTGCTCTTTTACTGTCAGCCATTGTTTGCCTTGCTGTCACTGCTGCTGTTGCTCTTTTACTGTCAGCCATTGTTTGCCTTGCTGTCACTGCTGCTGCTGCTCTTTTACTGTCAGCCATTGTTTGCCTTGCTGTCACTGCTTCTGTTGCTTTTTTACTGTCAGCCATTGTTTGCCTTGCTGTCACTGCTTCTGTTGCTCTTTTACTGTCAGCCATTGTTTGCCTTGCTGTCACTGCTTCTGCTGCTCTTTTACTGTCAGCCATTGTTTGCCTTGCTGTCACTGCTGCTGTTGCTTTTTTACTGTCAGCCATTGTTTGCCTTGCTGTCACTGCTGCTGTTGCTCTTTTACTGTCAGCCATTGTTTGCCTTGCTGTCACTGCTGCTGCTGCTCTTTTACTGTCAGCCATTGTTTGCCTTGCTGTCACTGCTGCTGTTCACGCTTCTTCTTCTCCAGCTTCACTTTCTTCTGATCTGTTCCTGGCATTGCTTCCCTGCCACTCCCGCCTGTCTCTCCCATTTGCTTGATTGCTGCTGCAGTTAAATGTAAAAACTCTTTGTGGAACAAGCAGGAAATGTGACACCCAAGTTGGAAACAGAGCTGAGTTGAGTCATCTGTGGCATGTTTGAAAATTCTTTGATTTTGCATGTCATTGTGACACAAATAACAACCTGTGCATGATGGTTTGACATATTCTCATTGCAGAAAATGAATGTGATTGTATTATTTCATGTATCAAGATGTTATGTATTTCATTCAAGAATTAAATTGTCATTTTGGAATGGAACAATCATTATGGGCAAATATACAACAATGTCAGCAATGCAATAAGTACTTATCTTGATTGACTGACTGACTGACTGACTGACTGAC
>JAWQFJ010012482.1:0-12015 GCA_034096865.1 Theodoxus fluviatilis | reverse complement strand
GAGCAGGAAGAGCAGCATGGAAGGAGCAGGAAGAGCAGTAGGAAGGAGCAGGAAGAGCAGCAGGAAGGAGCAGGAAGAGCAGTAGGGAAGGAGCAGGAAGAGCAGCATGGAAGGAGCAGGAAGAGCAGTAGGGAAGGAGCAGGAAGAGCAGCATGGAAGGAGCAGGAAGAGCAGTAGGGAAGGAGCAGGAAGAGCAGCATGGAAGGAGCAGGAAGAGCAGTAGGGAAGGAGCAGGAAGAGCAGCAGGGAAGGAGCAGGAAGAGTAGCATGAATGAGCAGGAAGAGCAGTAGGGAAGGAGCAGGAAGAGCAGCATGGAAGAGCAGGAAGAGCAGTAGGGAAGGAGCAGGAAGAGCAGCAGGAAGGAGCAGGAGGAGCAGCATGAAATGAGCAGGAAGAGCAGTAGGGTAGAGCAGGAAGAGCAGCAGGGAAGGAGCAGGAAGAGCAGCATGGAATGAGCAGGAAGAGCAGTAGGGAAGGAGCAGGAAGAGCAGCATGCAGGAAGAGCAGTAGGTAATGAGCAGGAAGAGTAGCATGGAAGGAGCAGGAAGAGCAGTAGGAAATGAGCAGGAAGAGTAGCATGGAAGGAGCAGGAAGAGCAGTAGGAATGAGCAGGAAGAGCAGCATGGAAGGAGCAGGAAGAGCAGTAGGGAATGAGCAGGAAGAGCAGCATGAAAGGAGCAGGAAGAGCAGTAGGGAATGAGCAGGAAGAGCAGCATGAAAGGAGCAGGAAGAGCAGCAGGGAATGAGCAGGAAGAGCAGCAGGAAAGGAGCAGGAAGAGCAGCAGGAAAGGAGCAGGAAGAGCAGCAGGAAAGGAGCAGGAAGAGCAGCAGGAAAGGAGCAGGAAGAGCAGCAGGAAAGGAGCAGGAAGAGCAGCAGGGATGGAGCAGGAAGAGCAGAAGGAAAGGAGCAGTAAGAGCAGCATGCAGAGAGCAGGAAGAGCAGCTGGAAAGGAGCAGGAAGAGCAGCAGGAAAGGAGCAGGAAGAGCAGCAGGAAATGAGCAGGAAGAGCAGCAGGAAAGAGCAGGAAGAGCAGAGGAATGAGCAGGAAGAGCAGCAGAAAGGAGCAGGAAGAGCAGCAGGGAGAGAGCAGGAAGAGCAGCAGGAAAGGAGCAGGAAGAGCAGCAGGGAGAGAGCAGGAAGAGCAGCAGGAAGTGAGCAGGAAGAGCAGAAGGGAATGAGCAGGAAGAGCAGAGGAAGAGCAGGAGAGAGCAGGGAGGGAGCAGGAAGAGAGCAGGGAAGGAGCAGGAAGAGAGCAGGGAAGGAGCAGGAAGAGAGCAGGGAAGGAGCAGGAAGAGCAGCAGGGAAGGAGCAGGAAGAGCAGCAGGGAGGAGCAGGAAGAGCAGAGGGAGGAGCAGGAAGAGCAGAGGGAAGGAGTAGGAAGAGCAGAAGGGAAGGAGAGGAAGAGCAGAAGGGAAGGAGAAGTAAGAGCAGCATGAAATGAGCAGGAAGAGCAGTAGGGAATGAGCAGGAAGAGCAGTAGGGAATGAGCAGGAAGAGAAGCAGGGAAGGAGCAGGAAGAGAAGCAGGGAAGGAGCAGGAAGAGAAGCAGGGAAGGAGCAGGAAGAGAAGCAGGGAAGGAGCAGGAAGAGCAGCAGGGAAGGAGCAGGAAGAGAAGCACGGAAGGAGCAGGAAGAGCAGCAGGGAAGGAGCAGGAAGAGCAGCAGGGAGGGAGCAGGAAGAGCAGAGGGGATGGAGTAGGAAGAGCAGAAGGGAAGGAGAAGTAAGAGCAGCAGGAAAGGAGCACGAAGAGCAGCAGGGAGGGAGCAGGAAGAGTAGCAGGGAGAGAGCAATAAGAGCAGCAGGAAAGGAGCAGGAAGAGCAGAGGGGATGGAGTAGGAAAAGCAAGAAGGAAGAAGCAAAAAGAGCAGCAGGGAAGGAGCAGGAAGAGCAGAAGAGAAGGAGCAGGAAGAGCAGCAGGGAGAGAGCAGTAAGAGCAGCAGGAAAGGAGCAGGAAGAGCAGCAGGGAGGGAGCAGGAAGAGCAGCAGGGAGGGAGCAGGAAGAGCAGCAGGGAAGGAGCAGGAAGAGCAGCAGGGAGAGAGCAGTAAGAGCAGCAGGAAAGGAACAGGAAGAGCAGAAGGGAAGGAGAAGTAAGAACAGCAGGGAGGGAGCAGGAAGAGCAGCAGGGAGAGAGCAAGAAGAGCAGCAGGGAGAGAGCAGGAAGAGCAGAGGGGATGGAGTAGGAAGAGCAGAAGGTGAAGGAGTAGGAAAAGCAAGAAGGAAGAAGCAAAAAGAGCAGCAGGGAAGGAGAAGTAAGAGCAGCAGGGAAGGAGCAGGAAGAGCAGCAGGGAAGGAGAAGTAAGAGCAGCAGGGAAGGAGCAGGAAGAGCAGTAGGAAAAGAGCAGGAAGAGCAGTAGGGAAAGAGCAGGAAGACCAGCATGGAAGGAGCAGGAAGAGCAGACGGTGAGGGATTGGGTAGAGCAGGAAGAGCAGCAGGGAGGGAGCAGGAAGAGCAGTAGGGAATGAGCAGGAAGAGCAGCAGGGAGGGAGCAGGAAGAGCAGTAGGGAATGAGCAGGAAGAGTAGCATGGAAGGAGCAGGAAGAGCAGTAGGGAATGAGCAGGAAGAGCAGTAGGAAATGAGCAGGAAGAGTAGCATGGAAGGAGCAGGAAGAGCAGTAGGGAATGAGCAGGAAGAGTAGCATGGAAGGAGCACGAAGAGCAGAGGGTGAGGCATTGGGTAGAGCAGGAAGAGCAGCAGGGAGGGAGCAGGAAGAGCAGTAGGGAATGAGCAGGAAGAGTAGCATGGAAGGAGCAGGAAGAGCAGTAGGGAAGGAGCAGGAAGAGCAGCATGGAAGGAGCAGGAAGAGCAGTAGGGAATGAGCAGGAAGAGCAGCAGGAAAGGAGCAGGAGGAGCAGCATGAAATGAGCAGGAAGAGCAGTAGGGAAGGAGCAGGAAGAGCAGCATGGAAGGAGCAGGAAGAGCAGACGGTGAGGCATTGGGTAGAGCAGGAAGAGCAGCAGGGAGGGAGCAGGAAGAGCAGTATGGAATGAGCAGGAAGAGTAGCATGGAAGGAGCAGGAAGAGCAGTAGGGAAGGAGCAGGAAGAGCAGCATGGAAGGAGCAGGAAGAGCAGTAGGGAAGGAGCAGGAAGAGCAGTAGGGAAGGAGCAGGAAGAGCAGTAGGGAAGGAGCAGGAAGAGCAGCATGGAAGGAGCAGGAGGAGTAGCATAGAAGGAGCAGGAATAGCAGTAGGGAAGGAGCAGGAAGAGCAGCATGGAAGGAGCAGGAAGAGCAGTAGGGAAGGAGCAGGAAGAGCAGTAGGGAAGGAGCAGGAAGAGCAGTAGGGAAGGAGCAGGAAGAGCAGCATGGAAGGAGCAGGAGGAGTAGCATGGAATGAGCAGGAAGAGCAGCAGGGAAGGAGCAGGAAGAGCAGCAGGAAAGGAGCAGGAAGAGCAGCATGAAATGAGCAGGAAGAGCAGTAGGGAAGGAGCAGGAAGAGCAGCATGGAAGGAGCAGGAAGAGTAGCATGGAAGGAGCAGGAAGAGCAGTAGGGAAGGAGCAGGAAGAGTAGCATGGAAGGAGCAGGAAGAACAGTAGGGAATGAGCAGGAAGAGCAGCATGGAAGGAGCAGGAAGAGCAGCAGGGAATGAGCAGGAAGAGCAGCAGGAAAGGAGCAGGAGGAGCAGCATGAAATGAGCAGGAAGAGCAGTAGGGAAGGAGCAGGAAGAGCAGCATGGAAGGAGCAGGAAGAGTAGCATGGAATGAGCAGGAAGAGCAGTAGGGAAGGAGCAGGAAGAGCAGCATGGAAGGAGCAGGAAGAGCAGTAGGGAAGGAGCAGCATGAAATGAGCAGGAAGAGCAGTAGGGAAGGAGCAGGAAGAGTAGCATGGAAGGAGCAGGAAGAGCAGTAGGGAATGAGCAGGAAGAGCAGCATGGAAGGATCAGGAAGAGCAGTAGGGAAGGAGCAGGAAGAGTAGCATGGAAGGAGCAGGAAGAGCAGTAGGGAATGAGCAGGAAGAGTAGCATGGAAGGAGCAGGAAGAGCAGTAAGGAATGAGCAGGAAGAGTAGCATGGAAGGAGCAGGAAGAGCAGTAGGGAATGAGCAGGAAGAGCAGCATGAAATGAGCAGGAAGAGCAGTAGGGAATGAGCAGGAAGGGCAGCATGAAAGGAGCAGGAAGAGCAGTAGGGAATGAGCAGGAAGAGCAGCATGAAAGGAGCAGGAAGAGCAGTAGGGAATGAGCAGGAAGAGCAGCATGAAATGAGCAGGAAGAGCAGCATGAAATGAGCAGGAAGAGTAGCAGGAAAGGAGCAGGAAGAGCAGTAGGGAATGAGCAGGAAGAGCAGCAGGAAAGGAGCAGGAAGAGCAGCATGAAATGTGCAGGAAGAGCAGTAGGGAATGAGCAGGAAGAGCAGCATGAAATGAGCAGGAAGAGCAGTAGGGAATGAGCAGGAAGAGCAGCGTGAAATGAGCAGGAAGAGCAGCATGAAATGAGCAGGAAGAGCAGCAGGAAAGGAGCAGGAAGAGCAGTAGGGAATGAGCAGGAAGAGCAGCATGAAATGAGCAGGAAGAGCAACATGAAATGAGCAGGAAGAGCAGCAGGAAAGGAGCAGGAAGAGCAGTAGGGAATGAGCAGAGAAAGAGCAGCATGAAATGAGCAGGAAGAGCAGTAGGGAATGAGCAGGAAGAGCAGCATGAAATTAGCAGGAAGAGCAGTAGGGAATGAGCAGGAAGAGCAGCAGGAAAGGAGCAGGAAGAGCAGCATGAAATGAGCAGGAAGAGCAATAGGGAATGAGCAGGAAGAGCAGTAGGGAATGAGCAGGAAGAGCAGTAGGGAATGAGCAGGAAGAGCAGCATGAAATGAGCAGGAAGTGCATCATGAAATGAGCAGGAAGAGCAGCATGAAATGAGCAGGAAGAGCAGCATGGAATGAGCAGGAAGAGCAGACGGTGAGGGATTGGGTAGAGCAGGAAGAGCAGCATGAAGATATGGAGCACAACGAGCGGCAGCAGCAGGAGTGGCAGGAAGAGAAGAATAACAAGACAGAAGAAGGGAGGAAAAAATGAAGAAAGGGGAAGGACAGGTTACACTGAGCAGAAGTAGGAGGACAGGGGATGTACTGGGAAAAGAGGATTAGCAGACGTCATACTGACGTTGTAAAACTTTGAAGAAACAAACACTTCGTGTATCTTCACAAACTATTTAATGACCCAATTCAAAAAGTATCTTACAAACCAATAATTGAGAAAACGAGACAGAAGAAATGTTTCGTGAGCAAATACACACCAAATCCCAATCTAATTTATCCATCCATTCATTCTATAGAAAGCAACAATCAATAGCCACAAAATTAATATTACCAATATACAGTGAAGAGATGTACACACACACATACATACACACACACACACACACATACACACACACACACACACACACACACACACTGAAGGACGACGCAGGCGGGAACGTCTCTGGATAAACAAACCCTCGACTTTAACACCGAATGGTCTGAACACCTTAGAATAATTCTTCCATTTTTGATCCTCCCCAGTGGATCATTTGACTTTGGCATATATACATGTATGTGACTCTGCAGGAACAATGAGGATGGCCAGCGCATTTTGTGCACGCGGGAGTTTAATCTCGGTGCTATACAGGTGGGAGGATGCGTGGACTCATGGGGTTTCTAGACGGAGGCCCACGTGTGCATGAGAGTGTGTGCGGGTGCGTATGGGTACTGCTATATGAGTGCAGGCGAACACGAACTGTGACTTGTGCTATCTATGGCACTTCTGAATGGTGGTACTCCTGTGAGAGGGAAGACGGGTAAATGTGGGTCTCATCAGTGAGAGCGAGACCTGATATGCCAGTATGGATGTATGAATGTGTATAGGTATGAGTGTATGTAAAGCTGACCTCTTATGGAGAGCAGGCCTACTAGCATGGCTCCCCCTCCACACGTTCCCACTTCCCCCTCTCTGCCCCCCTTCCCCCCGCTCCCCCCCCCCCCTTTAACCCCTCCCCTATCACCTTGTTTTTTACTCATCTCCCATGCCTCTTGTTTTTTTGCTTGAGCTGTATGCATTCCTCTGTTATGTTCCCTTTCCAGTGCCCTTGCGTGCTTGAGCTCTTCTCAAGCCTCAGGGTTAGATATGTGGTGAGTTGTCAAACCCGTCAGTATGCTCCTGAGGAAGGCGAATAGCCAAAAATTTGAAGCTAAGTAAAGGCTTGTTTGTTTGCTCGTTCATTTGATCCTCACGTCCACCTAGTCGTTCTCACATAACACCCATCCTTCGAGAGCTACACTGGCTGCCTGTCCACCAACGTATTGTGTTCAAAACTCTGTGTCATGTGTTCAAGTGCGTCAATGGTTTGGCCCCGCTGTATCTGGTTGAGCTCCTCAAGACTTATAAGCCTGTGAGGGATCTCAGATCTTCGGCGCAGTCATTACTCCATGTGCCACGCTACAACACCAAGAGATCTGGGGAGAGAGCATTCTCGTATGCTGGACCAAAACTCTGGAACGATATCCCAGACAGACTGAGGAAATCTCCTTCAATACAGACTTTCAAGTCACAGCTAAAAACTCTTTTATTCAAAGGGTGAACGTGTTGAGCGCCTTGAGCATGCCTTTGGGTGTGAGATTGGCGCTATATAAGAGCCAAAATACATACATACATACATACATACAATACGTAGACTTCCTAACTTGAGTAGTCAATTTACAGCAAATGCAAATTCATGCAGCAGAACAAAACCCTTTACGTGTAGTTCCAGAAAACAAGACATAAAACATTCCAAGAGATCATTTGTGTCGATGGTAGATGTCTTGGATGGTTATGTGTGCTCAGCACAACATCTATTACATGTACCTCACTCATTTTGTATAAGTACAAAGGGAAAAAATTATTCAAACTATATCAATGTAATTTTCAAGCAATAACATTTCCCCTTTGTCCTAAACTGAAGGAGCAACTATGGGTATAATACGCAACGAGACGCAGGATTTGTATTGTGGATATTTTGACAAGATCAACGTGACACAACAACGGGCGAGCATTGTATGCTAACTCTATTAATAGAGGAATTACGAATTTTTTTAAACATTAGGAGATTGCAGCACAGAATAGCCATCTTTACAAAAACCTTGCAAGGTTTAGGATCTGCATTCGTCAAAATTCAAGTCTTGTATCGTAAGATTTTGTGATGAACAAAGAAATAAAACAAAGAAAGCTTTGTTTCTACGTCTCTGTCGTGCCAAATCAAAACCAAAAATATTTACAGCACCTTCTATTCCCGTCCATCTTGTCTATTAAAAATAGAGATACTCATGAGCTAGGACGGATAAATTGTAACTTTGTGGCTCTCTGATAATAGTTTGTTGTCACGGCTACACGCCAAAGTTGAAAATTTGAGAGCGCGAACCATGCTAATAACAGTACTCGTTAGGGCCTCCACACACGTGGACACATCTCTGGCAGCTATGCTGTTTAGGAAATGTCGCTCTTTCAAGCGGCAATTTGTTTTCGAGTGTGCTCAAACGTTCTGGCAACTATGCCGTTTCCGCAGGAAATGTCGCGGTCGCAAGTCACAAAGCCTATGTTCTGTCGAGTGTCCGCCCAACAAAAACACGTACTATTTTTAATGTCTGTCACGTGTGAGAAGGCCCTGACTGCATGTGCCACATACCCCTCACAGCCTTTACCGGTTTGTCAACAGGCTGCTATTAAAATGCTCTTGTTCTTTCACCAATCTTTCTCCATCAACCGTGCTGATACATGTGCTGCACAATAGAACCTCTTCGTGAGGATGACGATTGGGGCATACCGATAAAGGCCTCACACGTGGCAGTTTTGTTGAGAGGACGCAAAAATTTCCTTGTGTCGCGGTAAAAAATTGATAAAAACTGCAGTGAGATATTTAAAAGGTTACAAACACAGGTACTGGCTGGTAAATAAAACCTGGTCATCCGTGTGGTAGCCGACAACGATACCCACTAGGCCACGTGTATGATCTTAAATGGGTGTGTTGATGAACGTCTTTCCAACTTTCTCTGTAACATCATGCTCATTGTGATATTGTGGTGTTTCTTTCGATTTACAGGTCAATAACCAGCCAGTTTCCCGTAAACAAAACGATAACAAGAAGGGCAAAGCCCATACGACTCACATGCTTGACCTTGACATGACCTTGACCTTCAGGTGACCTTCAAGGTCAACCAACTAAACCTAGCAATAACATCATACACTAAGAACTGCTTTACACATTTTCCCTACAAAATACATGTGACCTTGACCCAAGGTCAAGGTCATCCAAGGTCATGCAACACAAAGCTGTTAATTCAAGACATAGGGAGCACAATGATGCTTATTGGCTCTTTCTACCATGAGATATGGTCACTTTTAGTGGTTCACTACCCCATTTTGGTCACATTTCATAAGGGTCAAAGTGACCTTGACCTTGATGATATGTGACCAAATGTGTTTCATGATAAAATTATAATATGTTCCCCACATAATTATTAAGTTTGAAACAGTTATCTTCCATAGTTCAGGGTCAAGGTTACTTCAAAATATGTATACAATCCAACTTTAAAGAGCTCTTGTGACCTTGACCTTGAAGCAAGGTAAATCAAACTGGTATCAAAAGAAAGGGATTACTTTGTCCTATATACCATGCATAGGTCAGGTATCCAATCTCAAAAACGTCTGAGAAAATTGGGAAAATGTGAAAAATGGCTGACTTTTAACATTTACGGCCCCTGCGACCTTGACCTTGAAGCAAGGTCAAGTCCCTGTGTATGTTTTTGTACGCCTTGTCATTCTACACCATCATGCCAAATTGGGTGTTGATAGACTTAATAGTCTCCGAGAAAAATCCAACGTTTACGTTTTTTACGGACGGCAGGACGCCCGGATGACCGGACGCCCAGACGCCCGGACACCCAGACGGACAACACGGGTGACCTAGTATAAAAGGATAACATGTGTACTACAATGTTATGAAGTTTGGAAGAGTTATCTTCCATAGTTCGGGGTCAAGGTCACTTCAAAATATGTATACAATGCAACTTTAAAAAGCTCCTGTGACCTTGACCTTGAAGCAAGGTCAAGTCACTATGTATGTTTTTGTACACCTTGTCATCCTACACCATCATGCCATAATGGGTGTTGATAGACTTAATAGTCTCCGCAAAAAATCCAACGTTAAAGTTTTTTACGGAGGACAGGACACCCGGCCGCCCGGCCACCCGGACGGCCGCCCGGACGGCCGCTCGGACGCCCAGACGACCAACACTGGTGACCTAGTATGAAAGTATAACATGTGTACTACAATCTTATGAAGTTTGGAAGAGTTATCTTCCATAGTTCAGGGTCAAGGTTACTTCAAAATATGTATACAATCCAACTTTAAAGACCTCCTGTGACCTTGACCTTGAAGCAAGGTCAATCAAACTGGTATCAAAAGATAGGGATTACTTTGCCCTATACACCATATATAGGTCAGGTATCCAATCTCAAAAACTTGAGAGAAAATTGGGAAAATGTGAAAAATGGCTGTTTTTTAGACAACATTTATGGCCCCTGCGACCTTGACCTTGAAGCAAGGTCAAGTCACTATGTATGTTTTTGTACGCCTTGTCATCCTACACCATCATGCCAAATTGGGTGTTGATAGACTTAATAGTCTCCAAGAAAAATCCAACGTTAAAGTTTTTTACAGACGCCCGGACGCCCGGACGGACGAAAAGGGTGAGTACATAGACTCACTTTTGCTTCGCATTTGAGTCCAAAATGCCCTATGATGTGAAATCACATCCTGGATCCGTTATTATCTCCGCTCTTCGCCCAGACATTCAACACGGGTTTGGTGGTGCATTCTCTTCCAACTCGCTAAGTCAGCTGCGCTCCTTGTGACAACAGCAGGTTTTCTGCAGTAAACGGTAGGCTATATATGAGAAAGATACAGTGATGAGGAACTGTACCAGAAATGTATATTTAGACGCCAGGAAATCCTACAACTAATAGATGAAGTAGCAGAGGCCATAGAAAATTCTAATCGAGCGTGGCGAGAACGACATTTGGACATTGCTGGACGTATGTCTACCCCTACGTCACAAGTAGGGACCCATCTGATTGGCTGTTCGGTGGAGAGTCCAAGGGAGTATCCGATGTACATGAGAAATACGGCCTTCATGCCGGCTGTCCCGCATATCTCACCGATAAACTTCAAAGAGTGCAAGATGCTGCAGCTCGACTCATCTGTAAGTAAAAAATGTTAGATCATCTCACTCCTCTCTTCCGCTCTCTCCACTGGTTGCCCATTAGTGCTAGAGTCCAATACAAGATTGCCTGTCTTTGCTACCATTACTTCGCTGAATCCCTTCCTCAATATCTCTCTAAAGTCATGCGCACCTTATCACCGGCTAGACAGCTACGCTCTTCCGCAGACACAAGACTCCTCAGGTTCTCGGAGGACCCTCCAGTTAAAACAAAATTTGGTGAACGCTCTTTCTTTTATCAGGCTCCCTCTATCTGGAATGACCTCCCCGCCTCTGTTCGTCACTCTACATCTGCCTCGACCTTTCGCTCTGCTCTCAAAACTCACTTCTTCTTGAAATCGTTCCCTGATCCTGTCTAAGTTTCTTCATCTTCCTCCCCTCACTGTTCTCTTGCCTAAGCCCCCTACCACCCTTCTGTTTCTCCTCCCCCTCTCCCCAGTTTCATGGTTAAGCGGTGACGCTGTACATCCAGTTTGTCGAATGCCTGAAGTGAATGTCTGACTCCTGTGTTATTAAGTTTATTAAGTTACCTTTGAGGTGATTGACTATTATTGTATATTGTAATGGTTGTGTTTGAATGCGCCTTGAGCATGTCTTAACTCATGGTAAGGCGCTATATAAATCCACACATTATTATTATTTATTATTATTAAATAGTATATTTTCTATTGGGCGGACACTCGATAAAACTTTGGTTTTGGGACGCGAGCGCGACATTTCCTGTGGAAACAGCATAGTTGTCAAAACATTGCGACGCTTCAGCACGCCCGAAGCTTTTTTTTGCCACTTGAAAGCGCGACATTTCCTGTGAAAACAGCATAATTGTCAGAATATTACCACGGTTGAGCACGCCCGAAACATTTTTGCCGCTTGAAAACGCGACATTTCCTGTGGAAACAGCACAGTTGTCAAAACATTGCCACGGTTGAGCACGCCCAAAACATTTTAAGCAACTTGAAAGCACGACAGTTCCTGTGGAAACGACATAGTTGCCAGAAATGTGTCTGCGTGTGCTGAGGTCTTTACGTATCGGAATGTTAGCTGGAGGGAAAGTGCACAGGATAATGCAGTATAAAATGGCTTGCACTTTTCTCAAGGTATGCTGGCTTTTTTGTGTGCACACAATCCTCATGGTCATTGCTGGAATAGAGTCCAATCCAGACCCTTTCACTGGTGAAGAAATCATGGGAAGAATGAACGTGATGTTTGCTACGCTCAAGTAGGTTATCTACAATTTAAGACCGGGATAAAAACTTTCATACGTGAAACAGATGTAGTGGAAAATGCACGTGAAACTCTAAAAGAGCTTTGTAACGATCGGAAAATTTCGACAGACAAAACGAGGTTAGATGAAAGGCAACAGCGAATTGATGAACTAGATACGCCGCAAGAAGTTGTTGGTGACAAAATAGACTTTGCTTTGTGAAAACGAAATATTGATCAACTTTTTATGACCTGGATGAATCAGAGTCGCGATCGCTGCGTGAAAACATCGGTTTTTCGGAACAGGTGAAGACGAAAACGGTCCTCCTGAGAGGTGCGCATCAACCATCATGAGCACGCTGAACACGCTGAGCACGCTGAACAAATGTTTCGCTTTCAAAACGTAGACTGCAGACGACAATTAATGTGCTCACCCGGTCCATTCTAGTTCACTAGAGACTTCGCCTACCGGCGAAAGTGTCTCTAGCCCAGTTGAAATCACGTGATGGAAGGTTTTCGTCCAATTTATGCAAATGGAGGTCACACGAGAGGCTTGTGCGATAGCCGATCTGCTCTTTGACATACGCTA
>JAWQFJ010012481.1:12500-15304 GCA_034096865.1 Theodoxus fluviatilis | reverse complement strand
CTGATATCTTTCTGTTTGTGTAATTTTTTGGTGATCTCCATGTGTTATATCGTTTGATCCTTGGTGTGTGTCCGGGGTAGTCTGTACATCTGCTGAGAGGTCATTTGGAGAGTTCACTTAGCACCAGCGCCAAGCTTCGGAAAGGAAGTCCCATTCATTCTTTTTCTTGTGTGCGCCCTTATATTAGGGTGCAGGGCCCGTCACGGGCCGAGGGATTTGAACGTTGTGGACTCTTGTTGACGTTCATGACGGGTGTGGGACTTGCACCTTTGTAAGTGGTTTGCGTAACATTGTATGGGCGGAATTAATTTGGTAGTTAATTATCAGATGGGAGTTTTCCGTTGTTTGTATCTCCAGTTTGACAAAAGAATATTGTTGATGGGTGAACCTTCCCCTTACTGGTGGAGCACAGTTATTTAAGTGGCGATTGCAATTGGGTGTGAGCTTTGGGTTTAACTTTCTTGATGATTTGTTAGTGTGTACAAGTAAATTTGTTTGCGTACTATAAAGACGTTTCGCTGCCATTTGTGGAGCTTTTGTGTTGTAGAGTTCTGTATTTGCCTTCCAAGGAGTGTATTAGGCATATTGGTAGTTTGTAGGAGTAGAGGATGTAGAAAAGATTAGTTATATTCTTGCATTGTGATCTTGGTCTCGTGTTTTTTCTTTGTAATTACTAGTTATTGGCACGAGTTATTGTTTTGCCTGCAGTTTGTTCGCCCTTGGCTTTGTGCGGACGGCTCTCTTGTTCAGGTTTTGTGCTCGATATTCTCTTTGTCTGTGACACTACTTCCTGTGTTGGCAGAGAAACTATTGACTCTATGTTTGCTAGGACATATTTTATGCAATCAGGGTTGGTGTGGATTCTTGGGCATAATTGGCCAGCTGTGGTTGTTGTAGGTCTAACGTGAGTGTAGAGATATTTAATTAATTCTGCCTTAGACTTGGAAAGCTGGTTCCTTTCTTTTGTACTATGTAATTACAATTATCTAAGTCGAACTATCCTTAACTTGAACTTTAGCCCGACCTTTTACTTGCACGTTTCTTAATAAGAAGTTGTCTGTGTTGTGAGAACACGGCAATGTCCCCGGGAGAACGACGTCAGGACTGCCTGGATGTTTTGTTGTTCCTTCTTCTGGCGGAAATCAAGTGCTTGGTTGAAGAGACAAGTCCTTTGATGGCGTCATATTTATGTTGCTGGGATATGGCATAAAATTCAGGCGATTACTTTTGTATCCCACTAGTAGTGCCGAAACCTTCAATACTAATTTTTTTCCCCTTTAATCAATCGAAAAACAACATCAAATATTCCATTCATACAAACAGAGAGACATACACCTTAAGTTTCCCGCCAAGATTGATTCGTTTTGTCGTAGACGGGCCATATATGTATAACATTCCAGGCGATGCATTTCTATCAACAAACCAACACTCACAAAAACCGCGAAGTCCACCAGCATGTGGACGCCCAACCCAGCGCTTGGGTGAACAAGTGTATTCTCCAGTGATTCCTTACTCATAAAGAAAATGCACAAGGCCAAATTATGACCAATTGACCGTTTTGTCAGATTACTTGAGAAAACAATCATCGAAGGCGCGCCACGATAACTCTGTAACCCTATGCACTTGTAGAACAGATATGCAAATATAGTCTAAAAAATATTCACCGCTGCAGAACTCAAAACTATCACATAATCACGTATGCGGTCAAAATGTTTTGCAGGGTGTCATCAAGATACAAACTAAGGCATAGAGCCCAACAGAATCTGAAACGCCCATCACCACTGCACCTTCAAAATTAAGAAGCATGATTAAACTTAAGCATGATAGGACAAAGCATTTTATTTTTTAGGAACTTCAAAGCAATTTGACGTTTGGACTTCTCTAAGAGTTGACCCCATCTTGTTCTCATCTTAGAGAGATGCATGATCAAGCTCAACCAAAGCTCAGACATAGTGCTTCAAACACAACAGAGTTCTTGCTCTATTGGCATGGTGATGGCAGGAAGTACACCTCAGACTACTAACTTTCAAGCAGGTTGGAGATCACAGCACTTCACAGACAGCAGTATTCTTATCACACTTGATCTTCGTGCTTTCAGGAATGTCAGGACAACAGGAACCCTGCCTCGGACCACTTCACCTCTCGTAGAGCCGAGTTCTTCTCAAACTTGGCTTCGGTGCTGAGAGCTTCCTGGAGTTCTGGAGGCATGTTCCAGTTGGCGGCAAAATTCTCTGGAGCAGGGGTGTTGTTCTCAGGCAGAGGCAGGTTGAAGGGCAGGGTGGGTTCGTACGTGTTGTAGCTGAAGGTGAGAGGGGCTTTGCCTTGCTGGCACAGCCGGCTGGCCAGGCGGAGAGTGTGGTGAGGGAGGATGGGTCCCGAGATCTCCAGCACCTCCACCTGGCGGAACTTGCCGTTCTTTAGCGTCTCCTTGGCTGCAGATGTGCGCACCTGTGGGCAGAATGCATTGCAGCCAGAAATGGTTTGCATTTGTGTGTGTGAGTGTGCGTGTGCTTGCATGTGTGCTGGAAGTAAAGAAAGAACATTGCTTTGAGTGCAAATTGTGATATTATTAAATTAGAGAGAATACCATTGAACATATCCATAATGGGGTAACCGTTGTGGGACCAATCCTCTCTTTTCCTGCTGACTCCTAATCTTTTTTATATTGGGGGATTTGTTTAAAAATCAAAGCATGTTTTCAACTAAACCATAAGATATGTGTTCCATCCATGTGTTAACTGCGCTATTGCGGTTACGAATTTTCCTATGATGACACTAATATCACAAACTTCTGTAAAGCTGTT
>JAWQFJ010012481.1:0-5000 GCA_034096865.1 Theodoxus fluviatilis | reverse complement strand
ATCGCCAGAGATTGGGACCAGCCTGCAGTGCTAGCACAGTTAGAGTTTTAAATATTTATTGCAATTGGTATAACATATTGCTGGTATGTATCTGTACATCTGCGTGATCAAAAGCAAACAATATTGTTTTAATCCAATCAGATGCGGAGGATTTGAGCGCTACAGCTAGGTTTGTGCGCACAATGTTTGAATGTGCCATGGATACAGATACAAACAAACGAATGAACGATTTTATTTTGAGGCCGACAGCCCAGAGGACTGATAGTAATAATCATTGAACATTGCGAATATACTACTACCATTACACTATAACATCCACATTGTGCTAAATGGGATTCATATACACGTCTATATGTTATCGGTGCATGTTCGTTCTCTCAGTTTTAGTGCATATAAGATATATATAGACACATTTCCGGTTTCCTGAAATAGGTACAGATACAGATACTATGTGGGGTCCAGGAGTATGTATGACAACACATAAAATTTTATTATGTGAGCAAAAGGAAGCGCAGTTCCCGCTCGCTGTGAAGACTTGATGGTCCACCCAGGAGCACCTATGCCGTGAGAAAAAGGAGACACTGTCTCGGACAGAATAGTTGGTCAATCCTAGGAGAACGCGCGAGAGTGCAGACAGGTGCCTAGTGATGCACATGGCCTAGTCAAAGAGAAACCCATCATCAGGAATATTAACGCAGGACATCCGAGTACCTGATGCATACGTGGCATTTTTCTCTCAGACAGCAAATGGCCCGAGGCGCAGGGACTTTTCTCTGGCTGACAGTGAGTTAGCAAAACAGTGCCTGGTAGACATCAAGGGCACTCTCGTTTCCTGAGGCTGACCTTTGCAGGGTGGCTCCGAAATGCGAGGGTATGGATAGGGCGGAGACAGCCTGTCATCATGGTTGTATACAAGTGTATGGGCGTTAGAAGTGCAAGTGCACGAGGTTTAGCTTCTCATGTGGCATGCCGACAGACAGACAGGATACCGGACAATCTTGCTGACGACGTATGTCCACAGTGCGTTGCCTGCCACCCTTTGTTGTCGGGGGAGCGCAACGTACATTAATGTTTTATAGTAGTCTGCACCCAGCACGCACAATTTCTCCTTTGTGGAAAACAGTGTGCCAGCGCCCTTGGCAGCAGGACACTGGTCTCATTGACTTGAGACACTACACACTGAGAGGCAGCCTCGACATCGGCTGAAGCGCTTTGAGTCTCACTGAGTGGGAGTATCGCGCAGTATAAGAGTGATTTAATAATAATAATAATAATAATAATAATAATAATAATAATAATAATAATAATAATAATAATAATAATAATAATAATAATAATAATAATAATAGTCTGAGCCAAGTCTGATGGTAAGGCTTCCTTTCTGATGTGCAGTGAGCGATCGCCGGGAGAAGAGTGGCAGCGCGCCATGTCTTTGATGCGCCCCTGAGTAGCTGCGGGAGTAGAAAGACTCAGGATCCACAATGCCACCACGCTACAGTTTCAAACGCAGGGCGGCAACGGTTTCATTCTCACTATCATTGTCGTTGCTGTTGCTTTTATTGTCGATGTCATCGCTGTTTATCTTATGCAGCTTATTCCAACAGGGTATTTGCACAAGGTTCTCGAGTAGCAGAAACTATAACTGATGACACAAATGGTTCTGCATTACATAATCTGAGTCCTTCTTCTCAGACACGTTGCGCTGTTTCTAGGACTTTTGCGAGTCTGCACGACTTTATAGTCGTCAGAATTTTTATTTTTTCTTACCACTGGTCACTACTAATATAAAGTTTGACAGGCAAGAAATGCCTATCTAAGTATGTTGCAGATTGATGGAGTACAGATGAGTTAGTTCACATGTTCTGTATTATAACATCACTTGAGTGCTGACTTGCTCTCGTGTTCATTGCATCTTTCAAAAACTGGACAGATTTGTCTCTCTTTTTTCATCATCACTAACGCATTATGCAGGTTATCGCACTCTGAATCAGAAGTGGACATTCATCAGGAGCTTGTGTAGCACGCCGTGATAATAAATAAGTATGTCATTGTCACGTTTTCCCACAGAAAACATACCTAATGCACCAGGAAAATTGCCACGCATCGGATCCAAACAAACGAAAAGCCATGAAGGTAGGTGTAACATTTTACTTTTAAAATGCATTGCAACTGAGTTGTTCCCTTTTTTGGTGGAAGTGATGGTGGTGGTGATGGTTATGGTGGTGGTGCTGACGATGGTCGTGGTGGTCGTGGGGTGATGGTGGTGGTGGTATTGGTGGTAGAATTAATGGTGGTGGTGCTGGTGGTTATGGTGGTAGTGGTGGTGGTGATGGTAGATGTGGTGATGGTCGTGGTGGTAGTGGTGGTGATGGTGGTGGTTGTGATGGTAATGGCGGTGGTTGTGGTTGTGGTAGTGGTGGCGGTCGTCGTCATGCTGCTGCTGCTGTGTGTGGTGATAGTGAGGGTGGTGATGATGATGTTGGTGATGAGGATGATGGTGGTGGAGATGATAATAGTAGTCGTAGAAATAATGGTGGTGATAGTGATGATTGTGGTGGTGGTGGTGGTGGTTTTACTGATTATTTTAGTAGTGGTGGAGGTGGTGGTGGTGATGTTGGTGGTGGTGATGGTAATAGTGGTGGTGGTGGTACTCCTGCTGCTGCTGATTGTGGTGGAGATGATGGTGGTAATGGTGGTGGTGATAGTGGTGATGGTGGTGATGTTAATGGTGGTGGTGGTGGTGGTAGTAATGATGGTGGTGATGGTGGTGGGGATGGTGGTGATGTGATGGTGGTAATGGTGGTGATGGTAATGGTGGTGGTGATGGCGGCAGTGGTGGTGATGGTGGTGGTGGTGGTGGTGGTGGTGGTGGTGGTGGTGGTGGTAGTGACAATGGTGGTGATGGTGGTGGTGGTGGTAGTGATGATGGTGGTGATGGTAGTGGTGGTGATGGTGGTGGTGGTGGTAGTGGTGGTGGTGGTGGTGGTGGTAGTGACAATGGTGGTGATGGTGGTGGTGGTGGTAGTGATGATGGTGGTGATGGTGGTGATGGTAGTGGTGGTGACGGTAATGGTGGTGGTGGTGGTGGTTGTTACGGGCCGACCCTGCGTCCTATTTTCTGTGTGGTTTGAAATGTGAGGTTTTGCGGGAACTGAAGCCCGACCCTGTGTCCTATTTTCTGTGTGGTTTTGGCGGGAACAAGCTAAGACCGTTAATGAGTCAGGGACGCTTTCCTGATGATTTGATTGGTTGAGTGTGATCACGTGTGGACTGTGGATGATGCGTGCTGGCTGGAAACGTTTGAAAGTTAAAGCAGTGTGCGCCTAAAACAGCTTTGTGAAGAGACGTGGGTTGGAAGCCGCTCCGTGTTGCAATGGGACATGTTAAAGAAATCCTTTAAGTCATCTCCCCCGACCATCTGACTGATTTATGAAGAACATTATCCTTCCTTGAATGAAAAAACAAGCTTGCTGGATCTGGATCTGGAGGCCCTTTTTTTCGTCGTATGGAGAATCTTCCCTCAGTCGGCGCGGAAAGCTGGCTAAGTGTGTGTGTTGGTCTGAATGGATAGCGTTCTTTGGGCGAAAGTTCGTCAGTGAAGCATTCCAGAAGAGCGTCGCTCATTTGCTTGAAAGACTTATGAGTAACTTTGGAGTCAATTTCGTTGTTGGCTCAGAGGAAGCAATACTCTCCGTTTCAGTCAGAGGGTAGACTGACGGAACTGATTGACGTTGTTATCCAGTTGCCTTGAATTTGATCTTTATTCATGATTCAGTTTTATTAAAGAAAATCCTTAACGAACATTGTGTCATATCATGCGAGCAGTGAGATAGTGAGTGAGTGAATTAATTATCCCCCCTCCACTTGTGATACCCCTAGACAAGAAAACAAGAAGAATTGGAGAATTGTGCAAATGAAAGTGGAGGTAGGTGATAGTGGTGGTGTTGGGGATGGTAGTGATGGTGATGGTGGTGATGGTAATGGTGGTGGTGGTGGCGGCGGTGGTGGTGATGGTGATGATGGTGGTGATGGTGGTGGTGATTGTTGCTGTTGTGGTGTTGGTGTTAGTAGTGGTGGTGGAGGCGGTGATGATGGTGGTGGTAGCGGTGGTATAGGCGGTGATGGTGCTGATAGAGGTGGTGGTAGTGGTAGCGGTGGTATAGGCGGTGATGGTGGTGATAGTGGTAATGGTGATGATGGTGGTGATGATTGTTGTTGTTGTGGTGTTGGTGGTGGTAGTGGTGGTGGAGGCGCTGATGGTGGCAGTGAGATGGTGACGGAGGTGGTGGCGATGCTGATGGTGGTGTTGGTGATGGTTTTTGTTGTGGTGATGGTGGTGGTGGTGGCGGAGGTGAAGGTGGTGGTGGTGGTGATGGCAGTGGTGGCGGTGGTGGCGGTGGTTGTGGTGGTGGTGGTGGGGGGGGTGCGTTTTCAAACTACGCATCACAAGGCTTCCACAGAATAAAAATGTGCAGAAGAAAGTCGTCCACCCACAGATTGTGGAATCAATTGGATGCCCGGGGACCACTTCCAATTAACGTCAGAAGTTGGGCGCCAACATACAATTTGTATCATTCGGCGCAGATGATCTAATCTATTGGCTCTACTGATTGAACGAATTTTTCACCAAGAACTATTAAGAGTCAAAAATAGTCCGATCTAGCTCAACAACGTCAGATTGCATGAACAGTAGATTCAATCTCAGAACAAAATTGATTTTCCTAGAATTTCCCAGAAAATCGCACAATGCGCTCGTATATTAAAAAATAAAACTCAAGTCTTGACATGTCTCACGTTTCTACGGGTGATTCTTTATTAGAGCGTCCAGTATGATACACATCCTTTCTATGATGTGAAATGAAGGTAAACAACGTCAACAGTGTCGGCGGAAGCGGTCGCATCTAACAACTATGAGGAAAGTCGTCATGGCGACGGTACTGGCAAACATCATTGTAGCACGAGTGTGATGATGCCAGTCAGTACTGCAGAGTCGTTTCACT
>JAWQFJ010012480.1:25000-38757 GCA_034096865.1 Theodoxus fluviatilis | reverse complement strand
GAGAGAGAGAGGAAGAAGACGGACAGACAGACAGACAGACAGACAGACAGACAGGAAGACAGCCAGACAGACAGACAGACAGACGACAGACAGCGACAGCAACAGACAGACAGACAGACAGACAGACAGCCAGACAGACAGACGAAGTCAGACAGAAGTCAGACAGACAAAGTGGTGTGTGTGTGTGTGTGTGTGTGTGTGGGTGTGTGGAGCATCATAATGTAAGCAGTGACGTTTGCACAGATATGCTGATGTTACAAAACTACCTTGCTTGACCTGAAAACATGATGTATACAAATGCAAGTTCCCGATGTCAGCCATGCAAGGATGAAGTTTCATTGATTCAAATATAATCCTTCTATCCCATAAATATTCAATGAATGATACAAAATCCCATATGCAGAGAATATGTCTGATTCGATATTGGGTGAGAGGGGAGGGGGGCGGAGGGGAATCTTTGTAAAATGAAATGTACATTTGGGATGAGTGTGTCAAGTAAAAAAAAGGCAGAAATTAAATCAAAATAGTGCAGACATGGTTTAACAAATAAATGGTAAAACTGAGGCCAGATATCGCCATACATATGCCTTTATTTTGAGTGTAAATGTATATAGGGAATATACAGATTAAGAAGTAAAATGTGTTAAGTGAATTGTATGCACTGCTGATATTTTTCCCATACATGAAATGTGCCGTTGCAACTCGATTATCTCCCTTGAGTCAGTGAGCTTAACAGCAGTAAGACACTCCTGTCCATCTCTGCACTTTTAACCGAGGCAGGTTTTGAGACAAAAATCGTTGTGCTGGTCATCGGTTCCCTCGGTATGGTACATAGACGAGTAGTGTCGGGACTTGCCATGACAGGGCTGGACAGGAGAAAAAGTAAGCGTATTGCCAAGTACCTGGGCATGTCAGTAATGATTGGCTCCAGGAGGGTATGGGCAAGAAGAGGTCATGTCTTGGCTGGTGGGTCCCAGTGAGCTTGTGTTTCATATTGCACATTGATCCTGTATCATTTTTGGCAATAAAGTGTTTGATATTAGATACGTATCAAAATGATGACGTATGTGAATTATAATTGCTGATTACATCTAAAAAAAATAAACGACAGATATGTGAATTATCATCCAAAAGCGTCGCAACAGGATTGCTCAAATCATCACAAGGAACGTGTCGGAGGACAAACCCCAAGCCATTGTCCTGACTGATCAGCCACGTGAAACCCTCAGACTTCGCGCGAATGTGAAGCGGGGCATTCTCAGAGTTGCGTCACACGAGACCCGGATCTGTTGCCTTCATTGCCCCCACTAAAGAAAAACATGTGGTGATAGAGGAAGTTGTCTGTCCCTTTGACGCTTTGTTTGATGACTGCCTACATTCAGCGAATCACAATAATCTTCCTTGTGCCGGAGGATGGACGATCTTGGTACAAATGCAAAGTAGTCGTGGCTAGTAGTCGAATCGCTTGGACGCATCCACGCGAGGTGTCTCGTGGAGCGGACTCCAAACTGTGTGGAGTTCAGGCCGGCGTGCAAAATGCCAGCGCAGGTACTGTTTTTCTTTTTTTTTTTTTTTTTTTAGAGAGATTGTTTTCCTTATTCCATCAACGCTATGATTGGTTCGAATACTGTTTGGGAAGCAAACGGTGCCGAGCTATGCCCCTGAACAATACACTTTGTGGCGGTTTCAGCCCCTACTCGTACCTAGGTCAATGGACGATAAACAGTGTCTTTACTCCTCACCGACATGAAACGTCAGAATATGGGAGAGATGTCATTCAGAGGATTACGTTGGTGAATGAGGCGGGGCAATGGTGGGTGTCAAACGAGGCAGAGTGGGGGATGTAGGGTTTGAGGGGTGGGGTGTGAGGGTACGGTGAGTAGATAGTGAAGTTCATGATGCGATGAAATATGGTTTATATTGAATGATGTAGTCGAGTAACGCTTCCATTAAAGACAGTCCATAAACGATGGCCATGGCGCAATAACCCGTCCATTGGATATGGTCGGTTAAAATTCACTGTAATGTCATGAATGTGTGGATATGTGACAAGGAACAGTAACCAGTCAGAGAACGTGGGTGAGTGGGTGAGTGGGTGAGTGGTGAGTGATGTGAGGTGAGTGAGTGAGTGGTGGGATGAGTGGGTGAGTGGTGATGAGTGAGTGTGAGTGAGTGGAGTTGAGTGAGTGAGTGAGTGAGTGAGTGATGGAGTGATGTGAGTGAGTGAGTGAGTGAGTGAGTGAGTGAGTGAGTGAGTGAGTGAGTGAGTGAGTGAGTGAGTGAGTGAGTGAGTGAGTGAGTGAGTGAGTGAGTGAGTGAGTGAGTGAGTGAGTGAGTGAGTGAGTGAGTGAGTGAGTGAGTGAGTGAGTGAGTGAGCTGAGTGAGTGAGTGAGTGAGTGAGTGAGTGAGTGAGTGAGTGAGTGAGTGAGTGAGTGAGTGAGTGAGTGAGTGAGTGAGTGAGTGAGTGAGTGAGTGAGTGAGTGAGTGAGTGAGTGAGTGAGTGAGTGAGTGAGTGAGTGAGTGAGTGAGTGAGTGAGTGAGTGAGTGAGTGAGTGAGTGAGTGAGTGAGTGAGTGAGTGAGTGAGTGAGTGAGTGAGTGAGTGAGTGAGTGAGTGAGTGAGTGAGTGAGTGAGTGAGTGAGTGAGTGAGTGAGTGAGTGAGTGAGTGAGTGAGTGAGTGAGTGAGTGAGTGAGTGAGTGAGTGAGTGAGTGAGTGAGTGAGTGGTGAGTGAGTGAGTGAGTGAGTGAGTGAGTGACGTGAGTGAGTGAGTGAGTGAGTGAGTGAGTGAGTGAGTGAGTGAGTGAGTGAGTGACGTGAGTGAGTGAGTGAGTGAGTGAGTGAGTGAGTGAGTGTGAGTGAGTGAGTGAGTGAGTGAGTGAGTGAGTGAGTGAGTGAGTGAGTGAGTGAGTGAGTGAGTGAGTGAGTGAGTGAGTGAGTGAGTGAGTGAGTGAGTGAGTGAGTGAGTGAGTGAGTGAGTGACGTGAGTGAGTGAGTGAGTGAGTGAGTGAGTGAGTGAGTGAGTGAGTGAGTGAGTGAGTGAGTGAGTGAGTGAGTGAGTGAGTGAGTGAGTGAGTGAGTGAGTGAGTGAGTGAGTGAGTGAGTGAGTGAGTGAGTGAGTGAGTGAGTGAGTGAGTGAGTGAGTGAGTGAGTGAGTGAGTGAGTGAGTGAGTGAGTGAGTGAGTGAGTGAGTGAGTGAGTGAGTGAGTGAGTGAGTGAGTGAGTGAGTGAGTGAGTGAGTGAGTGAGTGAGTGAGTGAGTGAGTGAGTGAGTGAGTGAGTGAGTGAGTGAGTGAGTGAGTGAGTGAGTGAGTGAGTGAGTGAGTGAGTGAGTGAGTGAGTGAGTGAGTGAGTGAGTGAGTGAGTGAGTGAGTGAGTGAGTGAGTGAGTGAGTGAGTGAGTGAGTGAGTGAGTAAGAAATGAATTATATCTCCACGTCATTGCTAAACAGTATACTGTATGTCAAATTATATTGTTGTTTGCTATACATTTCTTAATTGCCAAGAAGTCGCCGTTTGCAATCTTGTTCCCTGGTCTCATTGGCTGTTTAAGTTGCAATATGTAATGTGTTCATCATGTACAATGAATGTACCCTCCTAAGATGAATAAAGTAATTTTGATATGTATGTGCGTGCGTGCGTGTGTGCATGCGTGCGTGTGTATGTGTGTGTTCATGTGTGTGTGTGTGTGTGTGTGTATGTGTATGTGTGTTTGTGTGTGTGTTTGTGTGTGCGTGTGTGTGTGTTTGTGTGTGTGAGTGCATGTGAGTGAGATATTTATGCGTGTGTGTATATGCTTGCGTGCGTGCGTGCGGGCGTATGTATGTGTGTGCGCGTGTGAAACTCTTCAAGTACTACAGAGACTGATATGTCTCATCTATGAGGGCATGAGGCATTGTACTTTGAGTTGCAGTGTCATCTTCAGCGCCAATGAGATTTAAAAAATAATCGAGGGGGCACCATGTTGTGTTTGAGTAGGACGTTTCTACATATGTGTGTGCATGCGTTTGCGTGCTTGCGTGCGTGTGTGTGTGTATGTTCTTGCGTGCGTGAATGTGTTTTTGTGTATGTGTGTGTGCGTGTGTGTGCGTGTGTTTGTGTGTGTATATATGTGTGTGTTTGTGTGTGTGCGTGTGTTTGTGTGTGTGTGTTTGTGTGTGTGTATGTGTGTGTGTTTGTGTGTGTGTATGTGTGTGTGTTTGTGTGTGTGCGTGTGTTTGAGTGTGTGTATGTGTGTGTGTGTGTTTGGTGTGTGTGTGTGTGTGTGTGTGTGTGTGCGTGTGTTTGTGTGTGTATGTGTGTGTGTGTGCGTGTATGTGTGTGTCTGTTTATGTATGTGTGTGTGTGTGCCTATTTGTCTGTCCTTCCCTATTACCATTCCGCTTACATCCTTTCGTATTTAGTCGAAAACAGCGAGATCAGTCATCGTTCGACTTAAACACAGTGAATGGACGAATTAGTGAATTAATAATTGATTAATTAAATAATTAATGACGTTTTATGGACAATCAGCCTTTGTAGGCTATGTAAGCCATTGATCACGAAAATCACGAGCTGGTTATAACTTGAGCGAAGCAATTCCCGATTTCCCTTAATATTCGCCTCTTACAAATCAGGTAGGGGGTTATTACGATGAAGTCTCGGACCTTTTCTTACATAGACACCCATTAAGGGCAGATTGAAATGAACAGTCATCGTATGATGGTGTCATGATAAAATCGAGAATTATTTTAGTAGATCAATGGCAAACACACATTTTCCTCTGCAAGTGCATGTGTGGATGGCTGTATGCACGTGTGCGTGTGTATGTGCGTATACAATTTTATGTATATCACCGTGAGGGAATTCTTACAAATCAGGGAATTGATAAGCCATGAAATACTTTTTGTATAATTAGAACTGAAACTTTCCCACGATGTAACGTGTAACCTCATTAGGTGCCTCGTTTCATTTAAGGTGTCACCTAGTCATCGAAGGATATAAGTCAAAAACTCTGGAGCAACGGTAACTGTAACTGCATTTGGTTTTAGTAGCACTGACGGAAAAAGATAAGACTTTAATGTTGGCGACTGGCTTCATTACACGCAAATTTCACACTTCAAAAAGTTACGTGCACAAGGAAGTCGGGCTCGCAAAAAAGCAGAGAAGGTGAACGAGAGATTGGGCCACGCAGAGTTGTATCGACATGCCCATCGTAATGAAGGTGCTTTTGCTGATTCTGTCATCCTCTTGTATGCCACCGACATGACATTTTGCACTTGCACATAGTTTTTCCATCCATTTGTCGATCATTAGTCGCTTTTTTGGTCTGCATAAACGATGACGTATAACAAGAAAGGATGAATGAGTGAGGCAAGACTCTCTCTCTCTCTCTCTCTCTCTCTCTCTCTCTCTCTCTCTCACTCACTCAGGGAGCTGTCTTGAAATCCTATGTAAGCCAAGGTGTTCATTTTGTCTGGTTCGCAATCCGATTATCCGTGAGTGAGATTCTGACAAATGACACAACATTCGGATATTAAATAGTCCAGAATTCCTCTTTCTTACTGAAAGGTCACTATTTGGTCTTTCAGAGATGACCTGACGCGAAGAAGGGTTATGTTATTTTCCCGTCCAGCTATTCGCAATCCCTCGTATATCCATTATGGAATCTTGAAATACTCAATTCCTTGGAAATGGGTATTAGCTGCTCCCCAGAGGTGGAAGACATTTTTTCTTCTTCTTCTTTCTCTTCTTCTTCTTTCTCTTCTTCTTCTTCTTCTTCTTCTTCTTCTTCTTCTTCTTCTTCTTCTTCTTCTTCTTCTTCTTCTTCTTCTTCTTCTTCTTCTTCTTCTTCCTTCTCCTTCTCCTTCTCCTTCTCCTTCTCCTTCTCCTTCTTCTTCTCCGTCTCCGTCTCCGTCTCCGTCTCCTTCTCCGTCTCCTTCCACTTCCCCTTCCCCTTCCCCTTCCCCTTCGCCTTCCCCTTCCCCTTCTTCTTCCCTTTCCCCTTCCCCTTCCCCTTCCCCCTCCCCCTCCCCCTCCTCCTCCTCCTCCTCCTCCTCCTCCTCCTCCTCCTCCTCCTCCTCCTCCTCCTCCTCCTCTCCCTCTCCCTCTCCCTCTCCCTCTCCCTCTCCCTCTCCCTCTCCCCTCTCCCTCTCCCTCTCCCTCTCCCTCTCCCTCTCCCTCTCCTTCTCCTTCTCCTTCTCCTTCTCCTTCTCCTTCTCCTTCTCCTTCTTTCTTCTTTCTTCTTTTACCGTTTCTCTTCTCTTTCTTTCTCTCACTCTTTAGCTTGGACACCCCTTGGTAGGAATTTGTTCTTACGCGAAAGTTTCTGTTTCGTATTTCATCTCGAAGGCTGACGACCCTTGAAGAAAGAACATCTCTGTCAAAGAAAACACCCATATCACATCAAATACGTCTCAGTCTTCCACAATTGTAGATCGCCTGCCTTCTTTCTCGGTGATAATGCCATTCCCTTGGTCTCAGATTCGCTTTGGGGGTACACGGCTTACCTCAACCTTGCCAGGGAAAACAGACCCACCGCCCCCGCCACTTCGACATGTGGGTCAGGGGCGAGGAGGTCTGGAGTGGAAAGCAGAGGGAGGGGGAGGTGGGGGGGGGGGGGGGGAAGGAGGGCGAGTGGAAGGGGGGAGAAGAGGTAATTGGGAAGAAGGCAGAACAGCGTAGCGGGAAAGGAGGAGAGAGGGGGGTGGGGGAGAGAAGGAGTGGGGGATGGCTATCGCTGGATCGATGGCGAGGCCTCACACCACGTAGGGACAGTTGTACCCCTCGCCCAGATCAAAGGGCCCAGCCTGGAGCCCCACTCCCTCCATCGAAATGTTTGTTGAGTCTTTCCGATTCCGCCTTCATGGACAATTTCTATTCCTGAGGAGCCCCCCGTTCGTCGCTTCTCTTTCATTTCCCATTGATTTCCAGCGCCTGTTTCTCCCTCCAGTGATGAAGGACACGAGGCTTTCCCAGGGCCCACATTTCCCGCCTTCTTGCGCTCCCTCGGTTGCCCAGATATCCAGCCCTTCAAGAACTCGGAACAATATTGGATTTTGTAATCTCCTTCTCCACCAGCCTTTCATTTAAGCTTTTCGCTGGCTGGGATGAAGAGACATAGGTACTCGTCAGCAATTGATCCGCATAACTTTCTCTACTGTCTGAATTCGGCCTTTCTCTGAAGCAATACGGAGATTATGACAGACAGGACCTAAAAGACCACTACTCCGTCTGTCAAAAGGGTCATTATCCACGATAATTGTCCTTTTTGTATGAACACGCTTTTTCTCCATTCATCTCATCTCCAGCTGCGTTTTCCTTCCTCTCCTTCTCCTCCTTTTTATCTCACATCTCTTTTCTCTCTGAAGCCTAATTATCTCAGTATTCCTCTTCCTTACCATATCTGTGGCTCCGTATTCATTAACCTACCGCAAGAGTAGCGATAAAATCTGCCAATTTAGTTCCTTTCGTTTCTACTCAGTGAAAACGTAAGCAAAGGGCTGCAGTAGACTTGTGTCGATTCAGATTGTCCTGAGCAACAGCGGGCCATTTTTAAACTCCCACTGTCCTGGATGTCTATATATCTACTTATGTTCATATGGTGGGGTGCCTCCTTCTACCAAGTTGCAGTCCTCGAAGTTGACAGGACTACTTTTGTGCATACAATGGCATGCCTCCTTGAACAATGTTGCAGTCGTGGATGTTGACAGGACTACTTTTGTGCATACAATGGCATGCCTCCTTGAACAATGTTGCAGTCCTGGATGTTGACAGGACTACTTTTGTGCATACAATGGCATGCCTCCTTGAACAATGTTGCAGTCCTGGATGTTGACAGGACTACTTTTGTGCATACAATGGCATGCCTCCTTGAACAAAGTTGCAGTCCTTTATGTTGACAGGACTACGTTTGTGCATACAATGGCATGCCTCCTTGAACAATGTTGCAGTCCTGATGTCGGACATAACTACTAATGTCACGATCCTTTTGCCTCTGACAGTCTGTCCATACAGTGCGCGCGGAATCTCGTCTGCGTGGGGCTTTGCAGTAGGAAACGAGGCCTTCTTGAGAGATAGAGAGAACTGATTGACTGAACAACTTTTAATGTGTAGGCCACCGGCCTATTAACGACGCGCGAACGAAACACAATTAATATGCACAATAAGTTCTTTAAAATTGGCAGCCAGTTTCGGCAAATACAACGCGCACGAGTGCATCGAATCATTTCAGGAGAAAGTTCATGTTCTGCGTGCAGCTCGCGAAGGTTGCTGTCGCGTCGGCGACGTCCTGCTCGCTGCTGGCTTGTTTACGCTGGCAGCATCCCTGCTGCGTTGGCGAACAGCTAATCTGGGCCGAAGTGCCGGTCGGGTTTGCTGGATGATCTTACAGGTGACGACTTGATGATCTTGTCAGATGCCTCGGGATCGTGCAGGGAACTGGCAGCAGTCGACGGAAGACATGAAGAACTCAAACAACAAACCTCCGCAACACTGGTCTCGTACGCACGCACTGGTTTCTCCAGGGCACGAGCCATGCTCTGAGACATCTCAATCATCGCATTTTGGAGGTCTTCCAACATTGCTTCTGCGCTTAGAGATGGAACCGTAGTACCGTGTGGGTTATTTTGGGGGGATGGTGTCTCTACTGCTAAGGAATCCTGGTTGGAGATTGAGGCTGCTGCTTCTTCAGGGTTATTATCAGCACAACTGGAGAAGTCAGAGGTCAAGGATGGCTGCCCGACGTCATCGGCCGACCTTTGGGAGCAAGTATTTCGCGCAGAAGCGCAGACAGAAGCAATTCTTTTCATGACATCCACTTCGACATTATTTGCTCGCGAAACGTTTTCAAAATGTCTCCGCTGACCCCTTTGGCGATGCTCCTCTGCACGTTGTGTGTTCCATCGTCTATATGCTGGGGTCTTCATTCGCCAAAAGCCTCGCCTGTCGCTCGTAAGCAATGGCTGACCGTCGTGCTGCCTAAATTTCAACACGACAACGACATTTATACGTTCATCCGTCCAAATTCCAACTCCTCTGACGCCAGCAGGGATGTCAGGAGCATCTCCAGGGCAGCTGGAAGTCCAGCGATTGGCATGGTGCTACTGTTATTCGAAGTACCGTGAACTGGCCGGAGCGAAGCAAACACGCTCGTCCGGCGCGAGCGTTAGCCGCCAAATCGAGAGAGAGAGAGAGAGAGAGAGAGAGAGAGAGAGAGAGAGAGAGAGAGAGATAGAGAGAGGGAGAGAGGGAGAGGGAGAGAGAGAGAGAGAGAGAGAGAGGGGGGAGAGAGAGAGAGAGAGAGAGAGAGAGAGAGAGAGAGAGAGAGAGAGAGAGAGAGAGAGAGAGAGGGAGAGAGAGAGAGAGAGAGAGAGAGAGAGAGAGAGAGAGAAAATAGAGAGATAGAGATAGAGAGAGAGTGGAGGAGAGAGAGCAAGAGAGAGCCGCTGCTCGAGCCATAAAAGAAAGCTAATATTTCACATGTACTCTATGATATTGTCGCTATTTCTACCATCAACTTCATTGACATCCCAACAATATCAACCACCACAACAACAATAATGTCACCAACAAAGATGAAGTTAATGTCACCATTACTTGAGCTGCTGTTACTTTTTCCATCACCACAACAACAAGAACAACAACGATAAAGATGTTGATGAAATGGACGACGAGCCTTGCTACCGCTTATGCTACTAGTGCTGTTGCTGCTACTATCATATCCATCACGCCATCACTACCTCCTCCTCCTCCTCTCCCTCTCTCTCCCCCTCCACCTCCACCTCCCCCTCCATTCCCCACTCCCTCCGCCGCCCCCCTCCCCCCCCCTTCCCTCCCCTCCTTTCCGCCTCCGCGGCTGCTGCTGTTTCGACTGCCGAACATTACTACTCCCCAGACGCAGACTTTGATGCAGAATTTGGAGACGCCTTTCTTGAAAGCTTTGCAGACGACTTGCAGTTATATCCCCTTCAACTGAGCAGGTCCCAAGAGCGACCGCGACATTTAGAAAAGCCATCAGAGGTATGGTGTGCCGTTACATCAAGGCTTAGGCCTGCTCCAGCCTGTGGAGGCCTTTTGGCAGACAATATCCATTCATTATTCATCGAGAATTGTTCGTCGTCGATACCAGCAGCGGCCAGACTTTCGTCCCGAGGCCGTGCGTGTCTGTGTGGAGGCGTATGAGAGCAGTGCGTGAAAGACAGCATCTTCCCACCCTGTGTCACCAAGTGCTGACTTTGCTCCGGGTGGAGGCAGTGGAGACGTCTCCGTGCATAAGAATACCGTTAAAAAAAAGTGCCGTTGCTGTTTGGAAGAATGAATAAATGCGAGTTGAATAAGTGTATACTATTATTCATAGAATTGTCAGCGGTCTCGATCGCACAGTTGCATTCCACTATTTTACACTTGCACTGTGTTAATGTGTGGTTGATTTTGTGAATTTTGTAAAGGTAAAAAGAAATGTATACAATACTGTACGGCCATACGATGGACACCTCAGGGGAAGAGAAAGAGAGGGCAACTAAAAGAGACGTGGATGCCAACCGTGTGTAGGGACCTCAAGAGCATAGGACTGACTCTGGAGACAGCCCCCATAGAAACAGCAGACAGCCAGATGGAGGTCCCTTGCCACAGCCTCAAGCACCCGACGGTGCAGAGAGGATTCAGTGGGCGAGTGAGTACGGAGTTTTCAGTTGCTGATTCAGGCTCTTCCTTGCATTGCACTTGACAGAATGAGGTTTCCTTGCGGGCGAAAACGCATTGCTGCCATTCGCGACAAGGCAGTAGAATTATGGACATCAATGACATGTGCAGACTGCAAAGACCCTCAGAGGGAGGTGACAGCTGGCGACATGCTATCATTCTAGTTTAAAATAATTGTCATGATGGTGAGGGCTGTCCAGTCTGACACCTAGACACGCATACTTATACGTATGGTAGTTCCGAAACACACACTTTTTTCCTTCTTGTTCCTCCTCTCTTTTCCTCCTCCTCCCCCTCTCCCTCCCCCTCCCCTGCCCCCGCCCCCGCCCCTTCCCCATCCCTCTCCCCCTCCTCATCCCCCTCCCCCTCGTCCTCTTCCTCTTCCTCTTCCTCCTCTTTCTCTTCTTCGTCCTCTATCTCAACAGCATAACCATCATTGTTCCACCATCGCACCACCATCGTATCTTCCCCCATCATCAGAAGCAATACCTTTACAACAAATTTAATTACCATAAGACCGATGTCGACAAAACCAACTCTTACTACTATGTTTAACACTAGAACACGCACACACACACACGCACATACATACATACATACATACATACATACATACATACATACATACATACATACATACATACATACATACATACATACATACATGCATACATGCATACATGCATACATGCATACATGCATACATGCATACATGCATACATGCATACATGCATACATGCATACATGCATACATGCATACATGCATACATGCATACATGCATACATGCATACATGCACACATGCACACATGCACACATGCACACATGCACACATGCGCACATGCGCACATGCGCACATGCGCACATGCGCACATGCGCACATACGCACATACGCACATACGCACATACATACATACACACATACATACATACATACATACATACATACATACATACATACATACATACACACATACATACATACATACATACATACATACATACATACATACATACATACATACATACATACATACATACATACATACATACATACATACATATCAAAAAGACTTTAATCATGAAAATTGCACAAAATCTGCGCACACGAACAACTAATGGATGAACACACTTTGTAACTTGAGCTGTCCGACCCACGAAAGAGATAATGGAGACCTACTTTGGCATGTAAAGTGTAGAAGGCCAACCCAACAACAGCTAGATTGTCTTGACCAAGAAGATTAGCTATATATACATGTCCACAATGGCACACATAGGTATGGGTTTTCATGAGTGGGCAAAATGTCAAACACAAAAACATAGAGCTGTTAAGCTACATACATGTAGTTTTAAAGAGTGATCAAAGCTCCCTGACATCGAATTATTTATGGTAAAATGTACACGTCTTTCTGTTTGTGTGTTTCAAACTAATCAGGGAATAAGGCAAAAAAATGACCTCCTATTTCAGGGAATAAGCTAAATCCCTGATTCTTTTAGGGAATAAGCTTACTCCCCAGTTGAAACAGGGAATAAGCCTATTCCCTTAAAATTTCAGGGATTAAGCTTATTCCCTAAATGTTCTTATTCCCTGTAACATATATATCTGCCGAGCCAAACATTCAGGATGTCACGTTCAGTATAGACTCCTACATAGTAGCTACAGTCATATTTATATTTATATACTCCTCAGTGGGATGTGAGTATGAGAGGCAGGTTATAGCATTCAAATGTTCATTATAATACTGAAACTTACTTGTGTTCATATATCAGAGCATTTTCTTTTACATGTAATATCCCCTCATTTTTTGACATGAAGTACTGGGAACAGCTTTTTAGCATTATTATACAAGAACCAACACAAACAATTGGCATTCACACATCCCTCACCAGGACAAGTGTGACCATACAGCATCCCAGAGAATCAGGTGAGGCACTGAAACATATATGCACTTACACACTAAAGCTTTCTTTACATACTTAGGCATAAGAGACTAAATACAGGATTAATCAGCACAAACAAGGAAAGGGGCACATGGGCACTGCACAGTCAGGATCCACATTGCAAGTGTAAAAAATATACACATATTCCTTTATTATTATTTCTGAGCACAGGCCCAATGAATATTGAAGGTCATAATTCAGAAGTACACACCACTCAACATGTTCTCCCATCTCCCTGCAAAGTGTCAGCTGTGATTCAAGGGAAGTAATGTCAATTGTCTCCCTTAGACTGCACTTGACAGTCAACCCACTCTCACACTGAACTGCATCATACCACTCTTTCCTGGGAAACAGATCTACACCTCTTTCTCCAGATGATGAAGGAACCAATCATTGTACTCACTGAGCAGTATCGAGCAACTGCTTTGGCTCTCTGTGTGTTTAGTCCTAGCATTTTCAGTCCACTGCAGAATCTGCTGTGCACAACTCCAAGCGACCCTATGACCAGCACAATTACTTTACATTCAAACCCAGTTTCCTGGATTCTCTGACAAAGTGGGAGGTACTTTTTGAACTTTGAGTCATAACAGGTGTTCACAAAAGCATCAAATGGTAGAGCCACCTCAACAATGCAGCACTTTCCACTGGCATAGTCAATGAGGCACATATCAGGTCTTGTGTGCAGGACACTTGCAAACCCACCCGTGTCCTCCTGCAGAAAGTGAGACTGTTTCACAATTTGGTCTGTGAGGACACAGGAATCTTCATTCTGGTGTGATAAATTTGTTGCAACAATGTTCACTATTCTGTTGTGCCTGGCCTGAATCAGTTTCTTACTCTTCTCACAACTATTCAGAATGTGACTGTCTCTGAGTGGAAAGCACATCTCTTGCACTGCTTGCTGTAAGATGATGGGTAATACAGATGAAGAAGGCTGTCACACTCAATCAGCTGTAGTCTGGCTTTGGTGACAAATTTGGTGAGACTGTCACTTAGGTGCATGTTTAATAGGTGTGAACATGAGAGTGTGTGGTCTACATTCTCAGTTCTTGCTAATCTTCCCTGGGATGTCTTCTGTCTCCACTGGTCAACTCTTCTCTGGATTAGGTTTTGTTTCAAGCAGATGTAGCATCCCAATGAAT
>JAWQFJ010012480.1:0-20000 GCA_034096865.1 Theodoxus fluviatilis | reverse complement strand
TTCGTAACTGGCCAGTGCTGGTTTGTCAATTTGCAAAGCCAAACCTTCCTGAATCTGTCCATTTGTAAATGCAATTTCTACAATCATTTCGTGGTAGTTGCTTTTTGAATCTTTAAGCGTGATGTCATTGAGAACATTTGAACGTAAATATCCTTTGACTGGTTCCCTTTTCAAAAGTGTTGTTGTCCGATGATGGCAGCGTTGTTGCAGTTTGTGAAGACAGAGAAGTATTGCTAGGGCTTATTTTTCACAGTTTTTGTTTTGTTTTTTGGGAGCACACATTAACGACAAAAATCGAAAATCCAACGGATACACAGCATGAGGTAACTTGTAAGGGTAGTCGGCAAGCCGACGCCCTGTTGTGTTATTTACCAACCGACAGTCACGAGTACATCCATAACCGTCCGAAGATATGTTGCTACGTTCCCGTCAGAGGATCCGGAGGGACTGAAATTGGCGGCTCTTGCATAAGGAGAGCATCGACTGACATTTCTTGCAATATTTTTGTTTATTGCTTGTCCTTGTGTTCTGTATTTCTTGCATGTTGGTCACACAGCCTGCTTGAATCGCTTGTGCTTGTGCTGTCATGACGTTTTAAAAGTTATGTTTGAGTATTGTAAGTTGATTTTTGCAAACTGTTTTGTCAATGGGCCGGAGGCCTGACAATAAAGTTTCAAAGTCTCAAAGTCTCAAAGTATTATAGCAATTTATAAAACTGATGGTATTGAAAGACAGACGATTTTTTGGAAATCAGTGATTCAACGGCTCATGTCAACCGTTATCATGAAATATGATATATGCTGTGTTTTCTAGCTGTTCAGTATTTGGGGCTGAATGCATATTGTCATAGCATAGACATAATAGGGGAATGAATGTGAAAATTGTTGAGTGAAAGTGAATTTAGAATTTATAAGAAAAATGTGTGAATAGTATCAGTAAGAATGAGTGGCTATCAAACAAGGAGGATTCAGAGAGGAAAGAGAAGGAAGAATGGATGTGATTATGAGTGTCTTATGATGTGAAACTTTTTGTGCAGCTGCCAGGCTGGAGATATAACCTGAATTAAAGACACTCCCATCTTCATGCATCACTGTGGCGGACGCGTCGCAACGCTGAAGAGTGGTACCAGTGCAGGATCTATCGCCAGGGTGTTTAGTGACCTCCTCGTCAAACCGTCACCGCGGAAAGCGCCGGCCGAGATGGGGACGATAGTGAACCCACTGAAGAACGACATGGACTAAGGTCGGAAGTAATATGTTGTTTACACAATGATTGAAAAATGAAACTGGGAGACTGGAGTGGAGACTGATGAGCAGTCACAGGATGGATTGATGACCGCTCATTTATTTATTAGAGACTCGAAGTCTGGAAATTAGTAGACTGTGACAGACTTCATTTATACTATTGCTTGATTGGATTGTTTGTCTGTAACGTTCACTGAAGAAGGGCGTGTGTCCGAAAGACTTTGATTTTGGTGTTTGTCGTGTGTTTGTTTCTTATTGAAAGTCTCAAAGTCTCAAAGTCTCTCTCTCTCTCTCTCTCTCTCTCTCTCTCTCTCTCTTTCTCTCTCTCTCTTTCTCTCTCTCTCTCTTTCTCTCTCTCTCTCTCCAAATATTTCTCTGTAGATTGAATGTCGCTCGTTACCACAGAGACGTCATTATGAGGGGAGTCATCTGGAGATTTCAGTTACCAGTAAACCTGCATACATGCACATGCATATGCGTACTCACGTACCCGCACAATCACACGCAGAAACATGAATGTACCAACAAGCAAAACACCGTTGCACGCACGAACGAACAAATGCATACATACACACACATGCGCGCGAGCATGCATGCATGGGCTAGCATACACACATACACAGAGATGATGCATACGTCGCTCAGGCACACACGCACGCATGAACATTGCAATCATATAAATATGTCGACACATACAGTAATATCTGAGGAAATTTTCTATTACAGAATGCCCTTACGTTGTACACGTAAATGCACATTTACTATAATACTTGAATGCATATACATGAACCGAAAGGAATACTTAATGAACATCCGAATTTGTTTCTTTTAGTTTGAAAAATGGCATGTGCACGGCTTCTTTGCTTTGACAACTAATTGTTTTCATTATTTTATATACTTTATACAGCAAATATGCATTGTGACAGTTCTATCGAATTGCATGTTTTGATAACTTGTTTTCCCCTGCACAATCATCATAATCTTCGTCAGCGAGACTTCTTGGAAGTATTGCCGCTAAACAGGGACGAACGTGAACATGAACTATTCATTAGGCCAGCCGCCCCTTACAAATTATGAAGCAAAGCAAACAACGACTCGAGATGTGTCATGATTTCATGGACAGTGCAATGAAACTAAGATTGTCATTTATGCTAGAGAGTTCCTTCTGTCTGAGTCTTAATGCATAGTGGATGTACATAGTTATTCTTTAAACGTCGCTCAAGAAATCTTATTCTGAGTTCACCATACCGAAGGCAATGCAAAATTAAATGTTCTTAATTGTCATCACCTGTTCAAAGAAGGGTTCTAAAAGCTTTCTACGTGCACGTGCAATGTACTTTACTTTATGGATTATAGATGTGGGACTTGAATAATTTGGAAAATGTCGAGAAAGTTCACAATGTGCCTGCCAAAAGAGTCTCGGACTAGACATACGAATACTCAGTCACATGTCTTACAGGGATCATGAGAGATACTCACTATCTCGTATATCACCAGGGCGGTCAAACACTGGCTCAAGCTACCTACAATGCCAGGACATGTTTCATTCAGCTCCCAAACAGGGATATAAAATCCTGTAAGAAGAGAAGAAAATGAGTGTGCACAGTTCGGCAGGAAAGACAGAGAGAGCGCCATAGGGAATGGACACCGACCCTCACCATTTTCCATCTCAATCCATCGAGTAATGCAATCTGGCGATGTCTGACCAGAGAAAATCTGAAGAGGCAGAGTCTGGCTAAAGGAGCAGGCTCTGTCTTTGCAAAGGCTTGGAGAGAAAGGCAGGCCTTGCTGAGAAGACTCTCCAGGAAATTGTGTACGTGCACAATGGCGAGGCAGGCCCTACTTGAGCTGGCCGAGAAACCCGCACGGATAATGGCTGATAGCTTAGAGGACTTCCGTCGTCACGTTTAAGGAAAATAACTGCGCAGGAAGATGGTCACAGCAATGACCGGCCTTTTTCTGTCAGATGGGCACGGAATGGCAAATATTTACTCGGTACACGATCTTTGCGTCAGCCCATCAGGTGTTCAAAATCAGCAAGTCGTGAAAATCTTGTGTTCATTTCCAAATGACAAGGATGCTCATGAACAGAATTTTTACGATTTGCAATGATTCTAAAATGACTTATCTTTTCCCCTTCGCTATAGCGTTTTTAACAGAATGTCCTAAATAGAGCATCAATGGTTTTCCGTTTTTTCAGTATCATCAGCAGACCTGCAGAATCCATCACATACGCAGTCAATGTCACTAAGCACGATGTGGTCACTTTGCCCCATCTATATAGTCACCCACTGAATCCTCTCTGCACTGTCGGGTACTTGAAGCTGTGGCAAGGGGCCTCCATCTGGCTGTCTGCTGTTTCTATGGGTGCTGTCTCCAGAGTCAGTCCTCTGCTCTTGAGGTCCCACTTAATGGTTCTCCTCCACGTCTCCTGTTGCCGCCCTCACTTTCTCTTCCCCAGAGGGTCCCTTGTAGGGCCGTTCTGGGAAATGAGCCGAATGGCATGCGGCTTTCATCGATACAGATCCCCTACAACTGCTCTAGAATAGTTCGGGCTCGTGAGCCAAAAGTAATTCAAGAAACTGATAATGAGATGATGCGTTCATGCATTTTGGTTCTTAGGTGTCCAGTTTTACTGTTAAAATAACAGCCTTATATCAGCATGAGTTGCCACGTTATTTGTGAGTGAACTCGAAAACTCCTATTCCACGTATTGAAGAAAACAAAAACTTTATAGTTTAATGCATTGTCCATAAGAATATCAAAATATCCCATTGCTGTTTAGTTATGTAGCACTCAACATCCATGTATGCAAGTTGCAGTCTTTGCGCAAGGCTGTCGGGATTGCTTGGCCAAACAGACCACACACACATATAAAATAACGGACCGAGTCCGGTACATAATTATGTCACAAATAGTGAGCATGAGTTTAACGTTTACTACCGATTTCTTCTAGTTTGATAGTTGATCGAAGGTGTAGGACCCCGTTCTGTTTACCTTTCAGAGACATAAAGCAATATGGCGAGCTCCTCTTGCCGTCTAGGCGGAGTTGACTGCCCTTAGATCCCTCTCTACAAAACTTTCCGCGGAGGAGACGCAGCAGCGCATAAGCGGACAGCTGCATGAAAATAACGGTATGCTCCCCGATTCACCGTGACATGCTGGGATATTCGGCAGCCATTTTTTCGTCAATTCATTCTCTATACATCGATTTACAAAATAAGTGAGCGCTCAATGCGGCAAATTTTGCATGAAAGAGAGCGTAATGTTGTAAACTCTACTCATGACAAGGACTCATGATACAGCAGCAACACTTGCTTTTTTTGTGAGACGGATTTATTGTACAATGTCACCCGTGGGAAAGAGATATTCATTAGGGAAGGGGTTTATTGCCACTGTTGCCTGATTTTATGTTTGAAATGAGAGTATCCGCACAGTTCGCATTCATGTAACCCCTTAGATATGCTGTGTATATTGATGTTTTAAAAAACAAGGACAGTATTTGTCTATAGTGCTTGTGGCGCGAGCAAGACTCGGGAACCTCTGACCCCTCCTTTCCTTTGAGCTACATGATACTACCACAGCGTCGGGTTACCCTGGTGTGGGGACTCCTCGCACCCCAGCTGCTGTGTTGGCGGACTACCGTCTCGTGCATGTCTGCAGGAGCTTGCAGTCGCTCAGTCACAACACGAGCACACCAGCTTCCATGATCTTCACTGTGATCTATGCACAGTTAACTCATTTGGTGAGAAGATTATAATATTAATAATAGTTTATTCATAAGCACATATCTTCCCTTGACAGGCAAGCTCATGGCGTTTGCAATTCAAAGAATCAACACTCATACAACCACTCAACACCACATTCCCACAAAAAACTCACACTCAACACACACACACAAAATTAAGATCCAATAGAACAAATAGAACAAACTATACAATATACACAGCACTTGCCGGCCAGGTCAAGTAAGGCGAAGCAGCTCAGCGGGAAAGGCGGATCGGAAAAGGTGGGTCTTTAGAGCCCTTTTGAAGTGGGGCAGAGTGTCAGACTGACTGACTGAGAGAGGGAGACTATTCCAGGTTACATGTTTAATATAGGAGAAGGCATGCTGTCCTTGAGTTTTCTTATTACTGCGGGGGACCTTGAGCATTCTAGAGTCAGCAGCTGAGCGTAGAGATCTGGAGAGCGTGTAGACTGCAAGAATTTCTGTAAGAGCGTGTGGTGCGGTGTTGTCGATGGCTTTGAAGCACAAAGTAGCAAGTTTATAATCTATCCTCTGAGAGATGGGGAGCCAGTGAAGTGTATGTAGGAGTGATAAGACATGGGTACGCTTGGGACATCGAAAAACTAGCCTAGCAGCACAATTCTGAACTTTCTGGAGTTTGTTAAGCAGAGTGTCAGGGATGCCAGCGAGAAGAGAGTTTCCATAGTCGAGACGAGACAGAACAAGTGATGTGATGAGCGTTTCGGTGGCCTGCTGAGAAATATAATGACAAATGTACCATTAATACCTAATTTTCCTTAGCTCGTAATATGCTAACTGACAGCCTTTGTTGACATGAGATCTCATTGACAGATCGTCAAACATGACGCCTAAATTTCTAACAGACTGAGAAAAGACGATGTCACTGTGACCAATGGTTAGTTTGAGGGCCTGATCCGATTTGCCTCCGCCACCCACCAGGAATGCTTCAGTTTTTGAGTCATTGATTACTGGCGGTGGAATTCCTAAATGGTCGTTAAACGGAGGATCAAAAGGAAAGGCAGTTGGACAATCAGCATATACATGCACACTTAGGCAGGCAGACAGCTTTAGAGAGTTAGCGCGAAAACGCTGAACATATAATAATAATAATAATAATAATAATAATAATAATAATAATAATAATAATAATAATAATAATAATAATAATAATAATAATAATAATAATAATAATAATAATAATTAGAAGAAGAAGAAGAAGAAGAAGAAGAAGAAGAAGAAGAAGAAGAAGAAGAAGAAGAAGAAGAAGAAGAAGAAGAAGAAGAAGAAGAAGAATGAGTATTTATATAGCGCTTTCCGTGCACAAAACGCTTTACAAAGTTTAAAAAGAACATACCCACACAAGCGAACTGCAAACAACTATAGCAACAAAAAGGCAAGATAAAGCCTCAACCAGACATCAATCGTGCAAACATACATGCAAAAACTGAAAAAGCAACAGAAACATAGAAAAGGAACATAAGCACACAAGTAAATAAGGCAAAGAACCCAACAGATATCAACCATGCAAGCAAGCAAGCAAACAACTATAGCAACGAAAAAGCCGGAAACAAACAGATTCATGCAAGCATAGAAGCAAACAACCATAGCAACATAGAAAAAGAACACAAAAACATACACACAAGCAAACAGATTAAAGTAATACATACTGGCAAGCAAGACTAGACAGGAGGCACACACCTGATAAAAAATGCATGTGTGAAAATTACTGATGCAGAGGTTTTTCAAAGTGTTGTGTGAAAAGAGGGTTTTGATGTTAGATTTAAAGGAATCGAGATCTTTGCAATGTCGGACTGAGCGGGGGAGAGAGTTCCATGCGATGGCAGCAGAGAGAAAAAGCTCTTCCGCCGTGCAGATCGCCAGTGTAGGGTTTGATATTTAAAAATTCTAATATCAGAGGATGAGCGGAGTGTTCTTGCGGGGATGCATAGTTTGAATGGTTGTGAGAGGTATAGAGGAGCAGAGCCGGTGATGATTCTGAAACAGAGGCAGCAGCACTTGTATTGGATCCTAAGGTCTACAGGAACCAGTGCAATTTCTTCAACAGGGGGGTACAAGACTGGGTTCGTTGGACTTTGCAGACAAGACGGGCGGCAGAAGTTTGAACACGTTGAAGCGGAAGAGTTGTAGATTTGGGACAGCTAATTAGAATCGAGTTGCCAAAGTCCAGCCTAGAAAGTATGTATGATGTAACTAGTGTTTTGGTGGCGTCGTCTGTGAGGTAGGGGCGAATGAAACATATTCTTTTTGATTCTAAGTAAGCGGCCTGGAAGGCTTTTAGAACGTGTCGTTTCATAGAGAGATCACTGTTTAGAAAAATTCCAAGATCACGGACCGAGTCTGAGAAACCAACAGTGCCTCCTCATCCTCGCTGCATCAAGTTTGCACTATTTCATAGAACAAAAAGCTTTGTATTAAAAAGGAGAGGGTGTAGCTTTATTGTCATGAGCATCAAACAAATGCATATGTTCACTTAGTTACAGAAGTTCTGAAGTTCTGTCCAGACTTCAAATTATTTGATCAAAGCCACATAATCTGTCCAAGCAAACACTGTGTGATCACAAACATGTAGTATTATATATCACTCACATACACACACACACACATATATATATATATATATATATATATATATATATATATATATATATAAATATTGAGATATGAAAACACTCTCAAATTTGTCGTCAACTGGACCTTTCTTGTGGAATACAAAACAGACAAAAACATGAATACTCATTAGAAAGCCCCATAAACTAGACAGCAAGGCATAAATCGAAAGTGCCTATCCGAAAACAGAAAAGGAAATCATGAAATGATATAAGGATGGATTTCAAAATGGAATAATTCGCTGACGGATTCGATAATGATGGGATATTAATATGGTCTGTCAGGAAAACCCCATATATATACTCTAGTGCTAATATGGAACAGGTTAGCAGCAGCCAGCAAGACCATGTTATCCTCCCATGACCCATCCTGCTGTAAATATTCAAATAGTGTTCATAACTAGAATGCTCTGTCACGAAGTCTGGTAAATACGCGGTGTACTGTTATTGTCAGATTAAAATGTTACGAGTTGTTGTCAGATCTCTCTGCAAACCTTTCTGATGCCATTTCATTTTCATAGCTGCTGTTGCACGGCATAAAAGATGCCATTCCCATCATTTGCGTTGTCCCTGTCTGGTGTAAGACCTTAACATGCTGCATCATTCCATAATCTTTCTAAAGTAAATTTGCTACCTTTGACAGGTTGATCTGGATTAACATATATACATGTACCTTCTTGTCTACCTCTTTCTTCTTCTCGGTTCATATATGTTATTTTGCTGACATCTGTTTGTGCAGGTTATCCTTATCTGCATTGGATATCCACACGACAGTGTAGAACTGCTATTCTATTTCCCTAACAAATGTCTGACATATCTTTGCCTCATTAAGATTAAGACCCTTCTGTATTTTCCCTCCACTTTTACCTCGACTACTTCTCTGACTTCATAAATGGAGGGTTTCTGTTTCTTTGTATGTTGATCTTTCATGGCAATACATCTGCTCTACATTCTAACTACCTACTCTCGAAACACCGTCAGAGAAAATATGAATTAACCATAAATCAGACATTCACATGGGGACATCTTTTTTTACCTATAATAGCCTATATTGTAGTGTTTTGCTATGCGTTGCAAAGTATGCTGGCAATCGTGGTGGGCAGATTGTCTTCCTACAGAGCGCTCTGTATCTTACAATGTGATCAGGGAAACGAATTCAAAGGTGCTATCAATAATCTTGCCAGAAGGTTTAATATCTAATTATTTCGGAGCCGACCTCGTCATCCACGGTCTCAAGGCCGAGAGGTTTCACTCAATTTGGAAAAAAAGGTCAGAGGAAAGAAAATGAGGATGGAGGAGGAGGAAGAGGAAGGAGGAGAATGAAAGTGGAGGAGGAAGAAGAAGGAGGAAATAAAATGAGAATTGAGGAGGAGGAAGGTGGAGAACGAGAATAGAGGAGGAGGAGGAAGAGGGGGGAAAGAAAATGAGAATGGAGGAGGAAAGAAAAAGGAGAAGAATGAGAATAGGGGTGGAGAAAAGATAACATAAAATAAAGGAGGAGGAAGATGAAGGAAAAGGAGAATGAATGAGGAGGATTGTAGGCTGGTCATCTAGAGATTTCAAATGCTATTGATGTCTAAGACTAGGGCACTTGGCTCGTTACTGTCGAATGAGGTTGAATACCGATTCTAAAGCTCGTGTAGCTTTACAGTTATCTTTTTGCAAGGAGACAGATTTAGTGGCAGATTGCTCAGTGACATCAAATGAGCAGGTTGTTTGATTCGGTGTGCTTGCCGAATGTTGAGCTCTATCGTTTTTCACCTTTTGTAAGCACGGTAGCTTGAAGGTGGCAGACCAGCGTTAGTGTAAGACATGGTCCTGACGCTAGTAAAGTTCGTTGCAACTCCATGGGATTTGGAACCGCAACAGTCGTCTCTTTTTGCTTCAGAAACTTTGCTTTTGGGACAGGAAATCTAAGAAGTCGGAAGTAAGTTTAACATGTTATCGTTGTCTGTAATGTGGAAGTCTGGTCTCAGCAGTTACAGAGAATTGAAGCCATGTGTTGAAACACGCTAAACCGTTACGTGTTATGTAATTGTGTCTGTGTACAGTTATGTTTTGAATATGTTTTATTTTATGTTGTATTGTTTAATTGGATAATGTTGTGGTAATTTGTTGTTCTACCCATGGGTTTTTCAGTGTAAATCCATAGAAAGTGGGATGAAAGGCATAGTACTATTGTAAAGGGTTGGGGCAGGTGGTATCAAATGGGGAATAGAAGCATTGTCCGCGGTTGCTTCTAACTGGATATGTTTCGCCACGTTTCCAAGTGTCCACTTTTCCAACTTCGACCTGGGCTGGATCCGGCAGCACGTGGTAGACAGTCGCATCGGAGCTGGCGGTCATCTTGACTTCAGAGTGGCACGTGGTGACTGCTCAAGTCTAACATCGCTGAAGGGAAGGCTACGCTGAGCCTATAGTCTGTGAAGTGTGAGAGAGTCAGACGTCCCGGCTTGGCTGACCGAGTCCAGCGATGCATGAGAGATGAGTTCAGAGTTGGCCTACGGTACATTTCTGTGCGGTGTATGGGAGGCTAGTGACTAAAAATACGGTAACCTGCATTATGTTGATGTGGACTCTGTTGGCCATTGATGACCTTGCATGACCTAGAAAGGTTGTTGGGCAGTGGGATATTATCCATCTGTCCAATTATAGCACTGTTGCTGAGACCATCTGAAAACGTGTGATTGGCTCCCACTATCACCAGAGAATGGAAAACTTTTTGCAATTGGCTCCAAAGTGACAGGTGATCGAAGAATTATTGTGGTTGGCCACATTGTTACACGTGATTGGAGAATTAGTGCAGCACGTATAAAGACCCCAGCCACGCCAGACCAGCATGCCGTTTTGAAGCACGAGCGTTTTCAGTTTCCACGCCGTTTTGAAGACCCAGAGTCTTCAAGTGCACGTGGTCTCCGCCCCACTCCACTAGTGCATGCATGTAATCTTCCCACGCCTGCACGTCAAGCTCGCCTGTCCGAAATCTTCAAGGCATCTCCCTACGCCCCAACATCGACGTCAGAGCGAAACGCCAATTTTTTTGTCGATCATGCCCCCAGTTGTGTCCCTGTTCCTCTTTCTCCCACCCCTCTCTCTACCTCGCCAGTATTATCGAAAACCGCTGCTACGAGTGTAAAAGCGGTATTCATGTAAATGCGAGTTAGCCACCTTGTTCCAGAAATTACCATGTGTTTTCGTCGGGCACAGTCTACAAGACAGATAAGTACAAATTTTACTGGTTGGCATGTCACAGCAGGTTATCTCATATTGAAGATTAAGTTAAATTATTGTCTATCCATTATCATTACTAACCATTTATTTATCCATGATTATCATTATTAGGTGAAATTAAAACGATTTAATTTTGATCTGTGTCCTTACCGTCTTTCTATCATGTTCCGTTTTTGTTAGAATGAATGAGTGAGATAGTGCTGCGAGTTTGATTGAGTGAGTGTATATTCCCCTAGACCATCATTTATAAACGAGCCCAGTCAAGCCAAGTCAAAGTCAAGACGAAATATCAAATTCTTACATGCACATAAAATATACTTACAATGAGTTGTCCAAGGAAGAACACGAGCTGTCCTAGGAACAACATAATTGGAAAGACTGTGCATGGAGCAATGATGCCTCTAGATGTCAGGGAAATTTCGAGGGTGAAGGAAGCCAAGGCCAAATAAAGCGTCTGTTGGCCCTTCACTGGGACTTGCCTTTCTTAAGCAAGAAAGTTAATACTTGACGCTGAAAGCAACCACCCACGGCAATGTTTCGCCCGTCCTTTGCGACCCTGAAAATAAGTTGTAGTAAAGCTGGGACTTTCCCTACAAGGATGTACAAACCATACTGGGTAAGGTCAATGACAGCGAATCTCGATTCTGACCAATTACAGCCTGGGGAGTGATTATTAACGTAGTGGCCAGACAAACATTTGACCAAAACAAATATCGCAAATACTTGTATGAAATCGTTTTCACAAATACGATTTAGACCAATATTGTCAAAGACAAATATCAGACTTGTGAAAATTTACGTTGAAAGGCTAACATTTTGCAGTTGTCTGGATAAGCATCGACTGTTTGCATAGTGCTACCACAGATGCCAAATGACGAGGATAGAATGATCTAGCTTTGTTTTGTTTGTTGTGCATTTAAAGTTATGGAGAGCGGTCAGATATCATTATACGTCTACGATATAGATTTGAAAGTAAAATCAACATTGACAAATTTTCTTTTGAAATCTAGCCGTCTAGTGAAGTATCTGAAGTGACCAATTTCTAATACATAGTTATACTCCCATTGTGGATACCTTTGCAATAAATAGCCGCTTCATACGCAAGACATCTGAGAGTTCTACTCTGAACAACCACGTACCGCATGCTCACAATGAAACCTTGACTGATTTATGGAATCCTTTCCCTTGACAGAGACTGCGGCCAAAGGGATATGATGCGGAAGTGAAAGTATCTGTTTTTCAGTGGAATAAAATCAATGTACACGAAGGATCTTGCAACGACAGCATCGTATCGACGATAAATGTTTTGTCTCTAATGTATTGATACCGCTATAAAGATCAAAGGAGAAGCACTTGTTCCCCATGTTGCTTCACGTAATGTTTTGCTGTGAATAGCATGCCAACAGCAGAGTACCGACAACTGCTAGAGACAATCAAGGAGAGACAGATATACAGGAAGGCACAGAGAGAGAGAGAGAGAGAGAGAGAGAGAGACAGTGAGAGAGACAGTGAGAGAGAGACAGTGAGAGAGACAGTGAGAGAGAGAAAGAGAAAGAGAGCAGACAGATAAACAGACAGAGAGAGAGACAGAGAAAGAGAGAGGCAGACATATAAACAGACAGAGAGGGAGAGAGACAGAGAGAAAGAGAGAGACGCATGGGCTGGCGGGTAAACTGACGGACATTCAGACAGGCTGGCAGGAAAACAGGTAAAAATACAGATAGACACAAAGACAGTCACACATACACACATACACACACACAAAACACACACACACACATACACACACACCGACACATACAAACAGACGCACACACAAACAGACGCACCCACAAGACACATAAACAAAGAAACAGACAAACAGACACAACGACAGACAAACAGAAGGCGGGTGGAAGAATAGAAGGGCAAACAGATAAATGGACAGGCATACAGACACACACACAAACAGGCAAACACCTAACTGACAGATTTAAGAAATATTTGTTGAATCTCATCTGACGAGACTTTGCGGAGGAAAGTCTGGCACGTACAGGCGTAATTAGTCTTTTTATTTTGAAGGGGGAAATAGCAGATTCTCGTCTTTTAGTTAATGGACCATTTTATTTTACCGATAATGTGGAGCAGAAGCCCCATCAAAACATCGTTTGAGACAATTTTGCTTTGAAATACACATCATGTCGTTAGGGCATTACAGAGCAGCACACACCCTAACGATGGCTACCAGGCAGACCTCAGACTGATGGCCACAGGAACTGCAAGGCAGCAGGGAGAGGACGTAGCGTGCAGGAGTACAGTCTGGGACGGAAGTCTTGCCACCGCCATCTTCGTCTGGAACAGGGGCAGCTGTTGGTGCCCCCGGCGCACCTTCAATCAATGGCCTCTAATCAGGAACCATTTTGCTCCGCACCAAAACCTTAATTAGGGTCAGGTCACGTGCCTAGTTGGTGACAGCAAAGGCAGGACGTAACGATTGAGAAAATGGGGAGTGGTGGGCTAATGGTGAAGGGTGGGGTGGGGGTGGGGGGCTGGAAGGGAGTGTGTGTGTGTGTGTGGGGGGGATGTTGAAGAAGATGGAAGTTGAGGCAGAGGGGACAACAATATGAATAGTTGGAATGACATTCAGGATAGACTAGCCCCATTTAATATTGTCGAAATTTCGTTGAACTCTCTCCTTTTAAAATCGGTTTTGCGTTTTGTGTGATCGGATGAGATTCCATAAAAGTAGCCCAACTTTTCGTGCACACTGCCTCACGACTGCACTGCTCGTCTGTGATGATCATCACATCTTTAATTCCATGTCTGACACTTTTTGCGATGTTGCTTGCTTCCTGTGGTCCTTCAAGCAGATTTGTGTCCATCTCAACTGTGCATATATAACTATGCTTATGTATGTTAGCACGGTGAAGTAAAAATTATTTCATTTCATCAGTACTTTTTGCCTAAGCGATTATTCATTAATTTATCATCATACGATTCATCATTGACAAATGAAATGCAGAGGTTGTCCCGATGGAGTACGATTCTGGTATACGTTTGCCGAATACAAAATAAAATGTCCTCCCTGTGCTACTTTTGGGATATGTAATCCCCAAGTACATTGTCAGTCATTTTGAAGCTACTTCTTTCGAACGGTCTCACAGAATGTGTAGTCTCAAGATGCATTCGCGTAGATGTGGTGACTGCCGAGCGATTATGCTGTTCATGGGTTGGAGTCTTTGTCTCGACAGTGATAGGAAGAAGATGTCTGCGATTTAACCATTCCTGGCCACGCGGGTAATAACGGAATGTTACTCATCCCGTAGACAGGAGAAAGAAAATAATCTCTTCTAAAACCAGATCCAGACGGGAGCAACACAAACAGTGGTTGACATTAGGGATTTGTTGTGTAAGTCCACCTCAGTGTCTGTCTGCGCCACACTTCTAAGGAAACAGCGGCGATCCTTCCCTGAGACCCCGAAACCGCTTCTTGTCCATCCCTTGCAGGGAAACGCAGGGACGGAGGGTATCGGCTTTTTTCTAAGTAACAAAAATTGTATGTTTTTTAGGCGATTTAGGACAAAAGAATCAAAATGGCCTTCAGAACTTTTGACCGAAAAAATCCCGCAATAGCGGCCCAACCGCAATAGCGGCCACTCCCTGCTCATACATCGTTTCCCATCAACCCAACACCCAGGCAAGTGAAACAATGGCCGACAGGCTCCTGTACAAGCTGATGTTGCGTGGAAGTTTCAGAAGGCGGCGGGTGTTGTTAGACCAATGTAATCCTTTTGAAGTGTACGATGACGATGAGTTGTACGTGCGTTTAAGATTTTGCTGTGAAGACAATGTGTGACATCGTGATGGAAGACATCGACCATACTCTTCCGATAATATAATGGTATAATGCGCTCGTCTTTTCGCAAAGTCCTGTTATAAGGGGTTCTCCTAGCTCGTGCCGGGAAGTCAATGTTCACAAACTCTGGTGGTCATTTTCAATTACTTTATTCATGCACTGGTCTATACACAGCGGTGACAACCAGTAAACAGTATCGTTGTAACAACTTTACTCTATGCACAATGCTGCAGAGGACTCACTCCGTACAAAGGAGGACTCATTCATCTTCTAGTTAAGTTCTCACCTTAACTCTGTCGTGTGTTCTCTCCCTCTCTCTCATCGCCCCTGCTTAAATACATTTACACAGTGTAGAAATGTTCACAGAGGTGCAGGCATTCAGGAATGAAACAAACTGCTTCAGGTTGCTGAGCGTTCTTCTTTTATTCCGTGACGTTACATGGCGGAAGTCCCACAATGCCTTGTTACATGGATACACACAAACATCTACACACAGGTTCTAGAACCTACCAGAACAGAGTTGAACATACCCCAGACTCCGGCGGCTTTCACGACCAAAGTCATGAGACACAGCGAAGACAAATTTAGCCCCTCTCCACCGCGCCGCCAGGGAACAGCACGGGAGGAGAGGCTGATGTAAATAGCCCGATTGCACAAGGATGTTCCTGTGCGTTCTAGAACCTTCACAACAGGTATATGCTACAGCTTCTGCAAATGATGGTTACCTTTTGATTTCACGCTTCTCTTGTTGCTTCTTTGCGGTATTTGGTGGTATTTTTGCATTGATCGTTCCACAGTGAATCACAGTATTGAAGCAGACAATGTGTAGCCTAATTGGTTTACACGGAATTCCCCTACTTTTCATTGGTCGCCTCATTTTCGACAAGCCACGACACTAAATCATGCAAATCTAACTAGGAATGCCTGCAGACGTCTGTGTGGCGTGGTGAGATTTCGCCGTGGTGAGATGTCCCCGTGGTGAAATGTAACCATGGTGAGATGTCCCCGTGGTGAGATGTCTCTGTGGTGAGATGTCCCCGTGGTGAGATGTCCCCGTGGTGAGATGTCCCTGTGGTGAGATGTTCCCGTGGTGAGATGTCCCCTTGGTGAGATGTCCCTGTGGTGAGATGTCCTCGTGGTGAGATGTCCCCGTGGTGAGATGTCCCTGTGGTGAGATGTCCCTGTGGTGAGATGTCCCCGTGGTGAGATGTCCCCGTGGTGAGATGTCCCTGTGGTGAGATGTCCCTGTGGTGAGATGTCCCCGTGGTGAGATGTCCCCGTGGTGAGATGTCCCTGTGGTGAGATGACCCTGTGGTGAGATGTCCCTGTGGTGAGATGTCCCCGTGGTGAGATGTCCCAGTGGTGATGTCCCGTGGTGAAATGTCCGGTGGTGAGATGTCCCTGTGGTGAGATGTCCCCGTGAGCATATCAGTTTGAACTACTATAAATGCAATAATTACACTGACAAGCAAGAATGGAAACTTTGAACAATTTGATGAAAATATTAATTTTATCAGGGTAATTACACTTTGAAACCTGCTGGAAAATTCTTGGAGTTTTCGTTGTATAAATGCATCAACTTCAACAACAACAAAAATCAAAATTCCTCCCTCTGTAGAGATTGCATAGACAAAGTGCAGAATTTATATAATTGTACATGCAAGTATGCTTTATGTGGAGGCAGAGTTGTGAAATGTGGGATGAAAAACACTTAAAGAATTAAACAAACATATTTGGGGTGTTCACAGCATTGAACATTTTTACCATGTAAGTGACAGTTTCAAAGCTATTAAGAAGGATGGAAACTGGAAATGCACAGGTGAGGAAGATAGAGCTGGAGCTACAGTGTTCTTTTAGTTGCTTTACCTTTACTTCTCCAGGTGTCACAGAGTGCAGATTACTCCACACATACACACATACCACGATGACTCATTGCTAGTATACACAGGTTGCAAGAAGTGATTGTATAATCGTTCTGCAATTTGTTTCTCCTCATCTACCATAAAAGATACAAATAAATCAGTAAATGTGCTGCCATAGATATTAAAAACCTATGTGTCCTTGGAAAGATAATGATGAAATGACTTCAGATTTTCTAATAGGATGTCCATATGTCAATGTATTATGTGATAATGCTCACTCACTCACTCATTCACATTCACACCTTCATTCCCTCCCTCTCTCCCTCACCCCACCCCTCGCTCACACTCACTCATCTCATTCTCGCTCGCTCACTCACTCGTTTATTCACTCGTACCACTCATTAAAAACAATTTCGTCCACGTCAATGCTTTTTCTGACAATGCCGTCGTGATGAACATCTGAGGAAACTTTCACAGGTGGTTCGATCGACTCATTCTAGTTCACTAGAGACTTCGCCTATACTGACTCGGGTTTACAGAATGCGATCGACTGCAATGAAAACAGAGATCGGCGAAATGACTTCAGCGTGATCACACTCAGCAGCCACCTAATTGACACAAAATGTGATAACATTCGTCCCTTCATGTTGCGTATGTAATAGTTTAAAAAATTCATCCGTAAATGACACTTTCCGAAACGATTACAAAAGTACGAAAATCCGAATTTAGAGCTAGATGCCTGAGTAGCGTCCGTGATTGGACGAGCCGACGAAATTCCACGCCACACGGGGAAGCCTTGTTTTCCCGGACATCTCACTACGGGGACATTTCACCACGCCACAGTCTGCTGAGAAAGAGCTTTGCAGAGGTACTTAGGGGTTAAGCACTACTAGAATCTAGCCGTTCGATGCACACGGCCCCTGGAGTCCGGTTGTCAACATTGAGCTGGGAATGAGGGTTGGGGTTGAGGGGGGGAATGAGGGTTGGGGTTGAGGGTTAGGAATGATGGTTTGGGAAGGAGGGTTGGGAATGAGGGTTGGGGTTGAGGGTTGGGAATGAGGGTTGGGGTTGAGGGTTTGGAATGAGAGTTGGAAATGAGGGTTGGGAATGAGGGTTAGGAATGAGGGTTAGGAATGAGGGTTGGGAAGGAAGGTTGGGAAGGAGGGTTGGAAAGGAAGGTTGGAAATGATGGTTAGGAATGAGGGTTAGGAATGACGGTTGGGAAGGAGGGTTGGGAAGGAGGGTTGGGAATGAGGGTTGGGAAGGAGGGTTAGAATGAGTGTTGGAAATGAGGATTGGAAATGAGGATTGGGAATGAGGGTTAGGAATGAGGGTTGGGAAGGAAGGTTGGGAAGGAGGGTTGGGAAGGAAGGTTGGAAATGAAGGTTAGGAAGGAGGGTTAGGAATGAGGGCTGGGAAGAAGGGTTGAGAAGGAAGGTTGAAAATGAGGGTTGGAAATGAGGGTGGGGAATGAGGGTTGGGAACGTAGACACAGATAGGTGCGGGGATGGGGATAAACTTACCTTTCTGACAGAGTCAAGACGTTTGCACGCAGCCAGTTTAAAACCAAGTCAACATTGGAAGATATCAACTCTTTCGCCAGAGCTTTTCCAGTCTTTCTGAAGGTCCGCTTTTCTTTTGAAGTCATTTATTTTGAAGTCACAGTGCACGTTTTCGCTTTTTATAGTTAAAAACCCACTCTTTTAACAGAACCACGGCAATCTGTTTTTAACGAATTGCAGAGTACCGTGATCTGTAAGAATACTGTTGTGTGTAATCGATCGATCGGATGCACTCACGCCTTCAGTGGAGAGCGCGTAGAAAACCCTCTGTGTGGCAGTTGGCAATTCTATGGATCGGTCGAACCACCTGCTCAACGAACCACGTCAGCAAAATTGTGGAGCTTTCGTCTGAGCTTAGCCCGGGCATAACATAAAACTTATTTTGTTTGACACAAAAATAATTGAATCACATATGTCAACGTGGTGCGGTACTCAGATTGTTCTCAGTTGTGAGCCTTTTTTCCGTCCAGGTTTCTGATCATAACGTTTCACCGGGTCCTTTTCTCTCGAAATGGAAAAACATTCGTCACCATCATATTGCAACCTGCATGATCCCGCGCGTCGGACTGAAGGTGCTACCCGTTTTAGGAAGAGTCCTTGGGACTGACCAGTAATGGGTGGAAGGCGGCAGTACAGGAAATAATGCGTTGCTCTGCTGCAGTGCTCAGCCAGGGCGGCCTCACACAGCCAAAAGGCCACGTAGAGCACTGAGGCTACAACAGATCATTCAGGTCCGATTCGTGTTCAGTGGTCACAGATACATTAATTATTGATAACAACAACAACAACAACAGTAGTAGTAGTAGTAGTAGTAGTAGTAGTAGTAGTAGTAGTAGTAGTAGTAGTAGTAGTAGTAGTAACAACAATAACAATAACAATAAATAATGATGATACTGATGATGATGATGATGACGACGATGATGATGATGGTGATGATGATGATGATGATGATGATGATGATGATGATGATGATGATGATGATGATGATGATGATGATGATGATGATGATGATGATGATGATGATGATGATGATAAAAATGCTAATAATAACAATAGTAATAATGATGACACACACACACACACACACACACACACTCACACACACACACACACACACACACACACACACACACACACACACTCACACAAACACACACACACACACTCACACTCTCTCTCTCTCTTTCTCTCTCTCTCTCTTTCACACACACACACGCACACACACACACACACACACACACACACACACACATCAGCACGGACGCCTCTGACACAGCAATTAATTTAAACCTCTTGCCTGCAACTGTGAACCATGTCTTAGGAGCTCCTTAGCAAGAAGAAGGGGGACATCAAGAAAGGTAGGTATGGAGGCAGTCTTTCACAGCACCTCGCTTTTGATCCAAACTGCCCAAGAGAACAGATTGAATTTGCTTGCACAAGGAAAGCGATCGCTGACAATCTACACATTCTACACCAAGCAGTGTCTCATACTCAAATGTCAACAATTGAGGACACCAGAACCTTGCTATTACAAAGAATAAGTCGAGCGTTCGCCGTGCCTTCAAAATCGTGTGGGCCGCGAGACAGATCTCGGCAAACAAATAAACAGCAAGGGGCCTGCTTCTGTGTTGACGCATTGTGCATAACACGAGAGATTGTCCACCAGAGATCTCATATTCGTTGATGCTCTTTTCCCCAATATCACCGCCGCCTCATTTGCTTTATAGTCGGGTAGCTGAGTTCAGAAAAGTGTAACATGCTAAACGTTGAGGGTTTTAAGCGTCCACCTGGGCTAAATGGAGAGTCTAGACATAGAGCTATGTGGTCTAGGTAGGCGGACATTCTGAATTTGGTTTGTTTGGCCGCCATGACACTTTTCAAAATGGCCGCC
>JAWQFJ010012479.1:10000-16421 GCA_034096865.1 Theodoxus fluviatilis | reverse complement strand
TTTTGTTTTTTGTTTTCTATCCACGCCATTAGGTGCAGCTACACCATTCCAGTGAGGAACACCGTCCAAAGGGCTGAGCATCCGTTCAATATTAATCAATGGGGCTGGGAGCCTATTTACGTATTGGATCAAGCACAAAACAACTATCATCTTCTCTGGTCCTGGCAGCAAAACTTTGCAATACTTCAGTAAGTGGAGTTCCTCTTGGCATTGGCCGTTTTGATATTCTTTGAATTTTTGAATCTTGAAGTGAAGCATTCCCACTGGATAAAATTACTACCATCAATTGTTACTTCCCGAGACGGAAAACCACTACTTTTCGACTCTGCATGCGGAGTAGTGATTTCAATCCCCGAAGGTTGCCACCTCCATAAGTAAGATGATTAATTCCTCCTAATGTACACAGGCTCAGGAACTGAGGACTTACTTAGCAGCAAGGGACTGTTCCTGTGAACAAGTCCTCACTCGAAAGTTGCGGGACATTCGCGCAGGAATGGATGGAGCTATGTCCAGTCTGCAAGAAGCATGAGATTATTTACTTGGAACATTCACAGAAAATGCGGCATCAGAAAGTAGAAAAACAGCAGGAGGCGGGAATAATCCAAGATATTTTTCACATATCGCTTGAGAACATTTCTTCAATGGTTGATGTGATTACAAATGTCCTTTTAGACATTTTATCTCCAGATTCACGACAACAACATATCTCAAAATCATGTAATGTTTCATACAGTACTAGTACTTACTAGTATATGGAAATTGAAGTAAAAATCTTGTTTTTTTTTTTTCCTCCAAGGCAAACAATCGGACTAAGGCCCCTTTAAATATGCAGCTCATTAACTAAGAGTAATTTTCCACACAAAAAGATAACATATACATGTATGTGTGTACACGAACCAAGATGACTCAAATTCAAACGTCATCACTGTAGGAATCATAATTCTCCCTCCTCCTTTAACCCTCAGAGTGCCACAGTCTAAGAATTCAGAGCGACAGAGGAGTGCCACAGTCTGAACTTTTGGTCACTGGCTCCAGTCTGTATTAAATTTTCGCCTGTCACTCGCCTAATGCTGAGAAACTATTCCTATCACCATGAGAGCACATCGAACATCAGAGACAGTCTGCATCAAATGAACAGTTGCAAATGGGAACGTCACCTTCTTAATAACGCATCAACACTAATATAATCCTCACCTACAATTAAGAATGAAGGATAATAAATCATAATCCAAATAATAAACTTCCTTAAGTCCATTGTCACAAATCAATAATACTAACTTGTTAATCAAATAATTAATAAATAATAATAATAAAATAATAAATTAAAAAAGGTATAAGAAATAATAGAAATAAAAATGTAAGCATACAAACAATAAAAAAATAAAAATTGTCACAAACCTTCATCCACGTGGTTGCTGTCTTTGGACTTGCGAGAGTTGTTAATATGGAAAAAAAGGGTTAAATACCTAATCCTATTTTTCAAAAAATGTGAACATATTAATTTTTAAATTTATTTATACATTAAATATTTTTAACAAATCCACATAAATGAATTTCAATTAACATCACCCACAAAAACATCATCTCTATCATATATATGCTATATATAATAAATCTCATATTATCCTAGCTTATAACTAACACATATCCTCCTCCCATGATATATATCGAATATCACGCATATCAAAATATATTACAATTAATGAACCATGACTTACAACAAAACAAACGCTTGAAAGACCAATCCATGCAACACAGTTCACCTGACCAGGACAACACTATCTGACACCAGACACAATTGCAATTCAAAAATAACACAATAGAATGACCTACAACATAACATAAAAAACTCAAGAATTATATAATAATGTCGGCTATTAAGAAAGACTCCATTAATAAAAAGAAGAAAAGAAAATGATGAGATATGAATAATGGAAAATGCATGCAAGAATGTCAGTAATATCCCTTGATAGTTGTTGTTTTGGTTTAGGCTCAAAATTCAACCGTTCAGTCTCGTCGAGACTCAGGGCGCCTTACAGCTTCCATCGTTCGCGCCCAGGTTTCCTTGGTCAGCCCACCTCATGGGGATCTTGAGACGGACAGCGTACGCTGTGGCTGTAGAGCCACTCCGATCCTTCCCTGAGACGCCCCATGCTCCTGTTCACCTTGCCACTCTCCTGTCGATAAGTGAAGTCTTGGCGTGGCTCTAGTGATGCCGACGCTATCTCTGTCCGTTCTGAGTCTCTCTCCTATCCCTCCCTCATGCCTCTATCCCTGTCTCCCCTCCTCCTCGCTCCGTGCCCGCCTTGAATTTACCTACTTGGCCCTAGTTCGTTTCTGCTTGACGGCCGCCTGTTGTCCGCCAGCTTCTGTTCACTGTGCTGCTCATGCTACTTTTTCGTTCTGCTCACATCCGTTTTACTCTCTATGCTGTCTGCTTCTCGGTTCTGTTGGATGCATCCCGCGATCATTATCACGTTTTACAGACACGTTCCTTGACACTAGCGGAGCGCTTCTCTCTCTTGACTGTGTGTTCCTTCCCTGCAGTGTCTTCCTTACTTGGATCCCTCTGTGTCGTATGCTTCGTACCTTCTTATCTCCCTGCTTCCTGCAGTCATACCAGCTACATACTTCTTTGGGATATTCGTGTAGTTCTGTCATCCCATTACTGCCTGACTTTGTGCATCCAAACCATTACTATAGTTCGTTTCCTGTTATCTGTAGTTAGTGCATTTCCTTAGGCATCAGAGTGCGCGATGTAGCAGCTCGAGACTACTGTGTTATCATCTCGGGGAATTACACTGGCTTGCGCCAAGTACAGATCCCTTCTTGTTGGTCTGGGTCGTATTGCGTGGGTCCATGACCAGCGGCGCATGCCCCAGGATCCTTCTCGAGTGGCAAACGCATGTTGAGAAAAGATTCTCGGCGATTGATTTGTCAGCCGGTGGGTGTTCTTGGCTTTTTGTCGTTAGGATTAGGCAAAATTGGGAATAAGCAGGCCCCGTGCCCACTGCTTGCAGCACTTCACACTGGCAATAAGACAGGTTGAGCGTGCGCGCGTAAACACCACTATAGGATTTGCCACCACAGTTCTGTACTCCTTCTCCCTCCTTATAATGTGTTAGGAGCCTTTAATCTTGCCGCCGTGTTTGTAGATCAGCATGGGGTGGAACGTGTTGGCAATGGTCCATAGACAAGCATTTTCCCGAGGCGGGCCATCAGTTATTGTTGCGGTCCTCTTGCCTAACCGAGAACGCCTGATGGAATTTGGACACTATATGTCATGTAGTTTCAGGCGGGGAGCGCTCAGATTGACAAGTTGTTGAGACGGTCGGGAAGCCCATTGGTGCACAGGTATCTGATTAGAGTCATACAACTCCGTCCAACACCAACATAAAGGACGTTTCGATACAGTGAGACTCATAAGTATAATTTACAGCATGAAGTCTCCACTACGTATCTACGCGAAGGACTAGCTTCCAGAGCACAAAAATAAGGTTTGCACGGCCAATGTTTTGGATCGGGTGTGGCAGCGGTACTGAACATTCATGACACGCTATGACTTCAGCTTATTGATGCTGATGGCAGAGCGAAAAATTATTGCATGCCTGGCAGCGTGCACGATAAAGCATGGTGGATTGATGAAACACGCTGCAAATTGTTACAGCATGCGCTCTCTTCTGTTTATTCGTAGAGAGACACAAAGTAGACAAGAAGTAGGCAAGTCCCTAATGACAGAGCACAAACAAAAGACTCTATGGGATCAGGACCGCTTTGCCACTAGCTTGGTCTATGGAAAGGACCGGAGGCGGGGACTGTAGCGTTGCAAGGAGACCTCCATCACTTCTGCGTCATGGATGTACACACATTCCTCAGACATGTTTCTGGGAAGGCGCCTTGGATTGGACAGGGTCTGAGGTTGAGCCGTCATACTGGACGGTACCGAACGTGCCCTCATGGAAGGACATGACCATTCTCAGGAGCTTTGGGGGACATCCGATCTTCTGCAGCAGTGTGAATAGACCTTTTCTGCTGACCAGGTCAAATGCCTTGGTCAGATCGATGAAGGCGATGTACAGTGGTCGCCTCTGCTCACGGCATTTCTCCTGCAGCTGTCTGAGGGAAAAGACCATATCGATGGTTGAGCGTTCCGATCTGAAACCGCACTGTGCCTCAGGGTAGACTCGCTCGGCAAGTGTCTGCAACCGTTTTAGCACCACACGGGCAAAGACCTTCCCAACGATATTGAGTAGGGATATTCCGCGGTAGTTATTGCAGTCGCTGCGGTCTCCTTTGTTCTTATATAGCGTGATGATGTTTGCGTCACGCATTTCCTGAGGGACAGCTCCTTCTTCCCAACACTGAAGTAGGAGCTCATGCAGGTGGTGGAGGAGGGCGGTTCGCTTGCCAGCCTTGATGACCTCAGGGGGGATGCCATCTTTGCCAGGGGCTTTTCCGCTGGCCAGGACATCAATGGCATTGCTCAGATCGTCAATCGGGGGCGGATAGTCTAGTTCTACCATGGTTGGTAGGGCGCCGGTGGTCTCAATTGCTGCATCACTGACGACATTTTCCCTTGAGTAGAGCTCTTGGTAGTGTTCTGCCCACCTCTCCATCTGCCTTCCTCTGTCCGTGATAACAGCGCCGGTGGCTGATTTCAGAGGTGCAATTTTGGTGGTGCTAGGACCGAAGGCTTTCTTCATGCCATCATACATAGCGCGGACGTTGCCGCAGTCGGCGGCGAGCTGGATGCTCTGGCAGAGATTCAGCCAGTAGTCGTTGGCACTGCGCCGGGCTATGCGTTGGGCGTCATTTCTGGCCTTCCTGAGCGCGGTGAGGGTCCTCCCAGAGGGTTCTCTCTTGTAGTTCAGCAGCGCTGCTCGCTTGGCTGCTATTGCTGGTTCAAGTTTAGCAATTCCGGCCACAAACCAGAAAATGTTTCTGTCACTGTAAAACAGCGGCACTGAAGTGACCTCTCCAGGGCGCGAGCCTGGGCAGCGTGTATGGAGATCCTGGGTAGTAATGCTAGTAGGCAGATAGAAACCTAGGGCAATAACATTTCTGTTTATGGTTGTAATTTTAATACAAGCTCACAGATAACCTCCAAAATTTAAGCAGGTATTTCCTTTCTCTGACCTTGCACCAAATTTCACCAGAATCCATTTTGAACTTTTTGAGGTAATTCGGCAAAAAATGAACAAAATTACTAACAAACACACTGACCAACTGAAAGCATAACCTTGGTGGAGGTAATGACATAATAAGTGTGGGCAGCACTCACTTGTTGATGGTGTCCCCCAGGCCTCCCTGAGTGCGCAGCAGGAAGTTAAAGAGAGGGCGATGCTGGGGAGACAGAAATGCCTCAGATGAAGAAGCAGGCTCCGCAGCCGAGGCAGACTGTGATGCAGTGGTCTCCCCTTTCAGCCTCTCCTGTAGCTCCAGTGATGCAGTCAGGCATGGCAGCTCAAGCAAGCAGTGGAACACCTTTGGAGAAAAATACAACATCAACATTGACAACAACATCGACAGCCACTACAACAAGAGCAGCAACAACTTATACACTTCTACAACAGCCATGCTACAACTACTTCTACTACTACTACTACTACTTCCACTATTACTACTTCCACGACTACTGCTACTTTACTACAATGACAGCCTGGGTAGATGCACCAGTTGCAGTCATCTCAACAACAGTAGCTGCTGAAGTGGCAGCAACCACCCATCAGTAAAATGCTTGACAGTAACATCACAGCTGCCACAACTGCTCCATGCCTCCATCATCAGCTGGAATCAGGAGTGACGGTCAGATCATCCCTGCGTTCAAAGCACCTTGGAGGATAGAGCACAACCCATGCACAGCAACCTAGTCACCAAACCCCATTTTCACCCCCAAGAAGCAACTATTCATCTAGATGTTGTTTATATATAACTAAAACCAAAAAGTAAATAAATGTATTTTATTCCCCCTCCCCCCCTCAAAAAAAAGTCCTTCTTCTTACATCAAAGTCATCATCACTACTTTTATCTTCATTCATTAAATTCTCCTAACCTGTCACTCATAAGAAACCAAAGAGGAAAGATAAAGAGGAACAAAGGAAACAATCATAAATCTGGCTTACCTCCAGTGCTGTGTTGGGAGCGATGAATGCAGGCAGTATTTCCATGAATTCAGACAGAAATGTCTGTGGAAACCAAGCCAAGATCTGAGGAGAGAAAAAAATCCTTATCTTATACTTGCAAGAGAGTGAAGAGCGAGTGCCAAGGTGGGTTTTGCAGAAACAGTCTGAAGGCATCATATGCAATTGCCTTGTAGAACCAGAGGGGGTTTCATTTTGTAAGGTATTAATCATGTTCAGAGATGATCGCTCATGGCGAGCAATTGCAAAGCCCAAAGCTTTTCTTGTACATGAAGCCATCC
>JAWQFJ010012479.1:0-7500 GCA_034096865.1 Theodoxus fluviatilis | reverse complement strand
CAAGAGTGAAATCAGGTCAAGTCATGATTTCCCCAGTCATTTCCCTGTTATGAATCTCACAGGGAGACACGTTCTTTCCCCCAACCCACTTTCATTTCCCAGTTATGAATCTCACAGGGAGACACGTTCTTTCCCCCAACCCACTTTCATTTCCCAGTTATGAATCTCACAGGGAGACACGTTCTTTCCCCCAACCCACTTTCATTTCCCAGTTATGAATCTCACAGGGAGACACGTTCTTTCCCCCAACCCACTTGGGGGGTGAAGGTTAAAGCTGAAGATACTGGTTTTATATGGTGACTTATCATCCCTGTCATGGTCCCAGACTCCTTGACCCCCCTGATCACTGGGCCACTTCATTGAACCTTTACCACCAGTGCCTGATGACATTCAGAAACAAACAGAATGTTCAGTCAGGCAGCAGGTCCATTTCTGCTCCCTGGAGAGTGCTCTGACCCTATGCTGGTTCACAGCCCCACCAAGCATTATTTGCATCACAGCTTGCTTTAGTAACAACAACAATACTAATGTATTTGTTGCTAAAAAATAAGTTAATTTGTTTTAGGGACTTTCATCCCCCGTTACTACTGCACTGCGCCCAGTACCCAGTTTTACTTCTCAGTAGGAGAGGCAATGCAGGCCAAGTCTCTTACTCAAGGATGCATCTCCAGGATTCCTGCAGCATTGAACACCACACCTGCCAGGCACAAGGCGAGCTTGTTAACCACTGGCCAAAAGACCTTTCACTGCTCCAACAGAAACACTTGGTAACCAGCATGCCAGGTGGCCATTTCACTAAAGTAGAACATGAAGGTAAGTGGCAGTAAGCAGAAGCAAGGTGCTAACGCTCACTTTGGATCATAAGATACACTAAACAGATAAGTGGAGTCTAAACAAGGTCTTCAACCTTCGACTCTCAGAACTATTATAAACTTTTTGGGGGAAAAAAAAGGTGTGTCCAGAAAAAAGTAGTAAATAGCATAGAACCTATATAAATACTAATGTACATATTTTCTTGAAGGAGAAAATAAATCAGTTTAGGTCATCAATGGCAGAGAACACATCATTAATTTAATTTTGTGATAATTTTAACACCAAAGGGGAACCAAAAAACCCAACTAAATAATTTATTACTTTATTCCAAGTTGGCCAAAATTAAGCAAAAACATTTCAGTGCATATAACATACTCTCCCTGAAGGTTTATTGTAATGATATACATCTAAAGTGAAAACTAATTTTCCAAAAACAAGGTCTATTTTGCTTTTTCCGCAGCTGGGAAGATTCTCGAAGAACTCCGTTGATCATCACATCTTGTTCACTGTCTGACCAATGCTCCATAGCTGGATTGTTGATCACACTGCTCCTGCTTCCATTTCCACTCTAGTAGTCGCTGATGTTGCAGTTTCTTCGTAAATCCAACAAAATACAAGCTTCTTCATCCATAATAAAGCATCCAGTTGTCACTTGGGGAAACGGCAAACTGCCAAAAAATGCTTCAAAATCGATTAAAATACTTTGTCCAAATGTAAACAAAGGCTGCAGCCATTACCAGACACAAATGCTGGTCATGTGACCCCAAATCATGTGATCTCAGACAATTACACTATTAATAGACCATCTCCAAGAAAACAAACTCTCAGACTGCGGCTAGATCTGCAGTTGGGAGTGAAAGGGGTAAGAACAATGAATTACCCACAATATGTATATTCAAGCATGAGTTAAAAAAATCTTTTGATTTGTCAAAAGAATTGGGAATCAGAACTCACAGCAAGTATCAGCTCTGCATCATGTGCTGTCTTGGGTTCTGAAAAAAATAACAAAACTTATGAAGCATCACATCATAGTAACATAATATACATGTAGACAAAATGTGTACCTCGTCTAAGACACATCAAATACAGTAGAAATAGGTGCAATAGCAGTAATCTCTTCAGTGCATGAAAGTACTAGTGTTTCATATTTCATTGGGATGCAAATGCCTCACATTTGTACATAAAATTAACAAAACACATGGACAGGACAGGGAAGGTACTTTTCTACCACTAACAATGTATTTAAAGAATACACATTTCACATGCACTCTAGGCGTTTAGCAGCAAAAAATCAATTGACTTACCTCCTCAGATAACTTAGAAATACACTCACTCACACCAGTAACATGGTCTACAGAAAATTAAAGCTAATGCTCAGTTTCCAAACTGGTGTTCATAATTAAAATATACATACACACACACACACACACACACACACAAGCGCTCACACACATACACACAAGCATGCACACACACACACACACACACACAAACACACACACATACACACAAGCATGCACACACACACACACACACACACACACACACACACACACACACACACACAGTGCTCTCACACACACACACACACACACACACACACACACACACACACACACACACACACACACACACACACACACACGAACATGAATATCAGACTTCTCTCACACTGCTTCTGCTACACAGTATACACCCTGCGAGGGGCAGGCAAAAACTGTTTCTCCAACTCGAACAGGAGCTAAAACCCACAGCCTCCCAGTTAATGTCTTGACTCCTCTGAATGAGAAACCACACACCTGAAGACTGATGCCACCAGGAGGGGTGGCACTTACTTCTTTCACACTGGGTGAACACTCGGAAGCAGTACTCAACGATGCGCCCCACCAGGGAGCCAGGCGCCCTGCTGGAGAGGCTGGAGAAGGTGGAGTCTACAGAGCGGGTATCCAAGGACCTGGTGTCAGTATCACTGGCACCGCCCTCCCTGGACTGTCCCTCCAGCAGTCTGAGACAGGCATCATGGTGGCAGTGGTACAGCCACTTTCGCAGTGTGCAGTACACAAAGATGTTGAGGTACTGGTCCTGAGTGTAGTACTGGCCTGAGAAGATAAATAGGGAGTGCAAGATAAATTGTCTACATTGATTTCCATTTGCAGTATCAGTTGGGGAACTAAGAGAGAATAGTGAGAAAGTGTTCTGAGAACATGTATGCACTGAATTTATCTATGAGGAACATTCCTGAGCTAAACTGTAGAATGAATACAAGAAGACATGGTAGTAACATAATGTCATAGAGTTTTTGTGCAGCTTCATAAAATCAAGCACAACAGCCAGCTTTGTATAAAATGCCAGTAGGGGGAAATTATTTTTTAAATGTTTTTAAGAGAAAAGAGAGAATAATAATACTAGAATGTCTTACTTATTCTGTAGATGCAACGTGACTCTCTCAAAAATTTAATATAGCATAAGACACAATGAAATAAAGTTTTTTGCATTTTCAACTTTCAATTTTTATTGATACATACAGAAACATACAAGTATTCATACACAAACACACTTCGAAAGCCCATTATTTTTTAAAACCACAAATGCATATGCGATGCTAGAAATGTGTGGGCATTTCCAATTATTAACTTCATCAAAGAGATGGTTACAGAATCTTGGGCTTCTATAATGACTTATTTCCAATACAAACAGAACATTTGTTACAGTTGTATGCATTCCACAAAATACAGAAGTGCCACAAACTATTTTTGCAGCATGAAAATGCTGTCAGAAAAGTGAGCAAGGGTGCATACCTATGTTCAGCAGAGTGAAGAAGTTGAGGCAGGATGTGCCATCAATCTCACTGACGGAGCGCACTTCGTCTTTCCTGAATGGGTTGAGACTGTAGGGGTTGGGTGCCTGCTGAGTGCTGGCGTTGGACAGCCAGTGTGCCATCCTCTCGCTGCACCGTTGTGCTATATCTACATGAACAACAACAAGCCTGAGTTTTCAGCTTCCTGCGACTACTGCATGTGCTGTGCACGTGAAACAGTACAAGAACACTACACACGGCCGTTGCCGTTGGACACTCCCCTCATCAGCTGGAACCTGTGGTTATGGAGCTTTCAGGGCCTTTTCCAGTAGCTTGACCACGGGCGGCCCCAAGCAGTGCAAAATGCTGCCAGGGAGTGTCCACTGGTTGCTGGTGGCTGCCTGTGTATGATGCCTGCAGGACTGCCACACCCACAGCGAGGCAGCTTCACCGTCTCCTGCAGCAGCCCTGTCACCTTTCAGATGGTCCCGGACCCTGCTCCCAGGCATTGCAAGAAGCGGATGGCAGAATGCCCCATAAAGCCTCTGCAGCCAACCTTGACTGGCAATATTCAACTGTCCCACCCACATTCCCTGCACAACAGTCAGATGTCCTTGCATGGGGTAACTAACATAAAGCCATAGCTGCTCATCACCTCCCTCGTCAGCTGGAACCCCTAGCTGCAGGGCTTCCTGGACCCCCTCCTTTAGCTCAGCCAGGTGCAGTCCAGGCAGCCACAGAGGCTACTGGGGGAAATCAGTACAGGATCAGACCATTCAGATCCAAGCATGCACTCAAGCCAGCCAAGAAGATTGAGCCCAGCCCATTCGAATTGCAGCAATCAACAGATTGCCTTCTTTTTTGAGGTCTCATTAAATCTTTACATGAAGAGTTACTGAGTATTTTCGGAGATAAAGAGCTCTATTTTAAATTGACAATCATTTAGGATTTCTTAGCTTCCCTTCCTCCATGTTTATCATTCATGCTTAGGCCCAAGAGGGATAAGAAAAATTCAGATGCAAGGGGCAAAACAAATATTTTATTATTTGTGGACTTCATTGCATGGGAGAACTTGTTGTATTCATAAATGCTTGTCACATAATCAGCATAGTGTGAAATTATTAAATCCAGATACTAGCTCTGTAATTAAAACAAAATAATAAGAAAGGCGACATATTGCATAACCAAAACTATATATTAAAAAAAAAATTGTGTCACAGTCAAGTTCAGAATTAAATAACTCAACTGTGCATGAATGAAGAATGATTGTTCATGGATCAGGTGCATTACAAATTTCTTTTATCATCATCATCATCATCATCATCAACATCATCATCATTGTTGCCATGGTCAGTTATTCAGTTGTTTGGATTTGGCTTGCCTGGCAGCATCAACAATAAAAGAAAGTATTCACATTATTATCATAACCATTTGATGGTGAAAGAATGAATTTCAGCACTTATATCATAGTGTATCTGTTCAGGCTTCTTTAAGTGTATAAGCCAATATTTGATTCAATAGTGTCCACAAAGCTTTGTGGGGAAAGGGAAGTAACTCCAATACCTTGGTTCAGGAGGGAAGTGTGCAGTACAGCCACTCGGGTCATGAACCCAAGGGCTGCTCTCTGAAGGTCAAGGTCAGGTGCTGTCAACCATCTGCAATGTGACAGAGTGGCAATACATGGACTATCCTCAAATGCTGGAGGGCCAGCTGAAGACGCTGAAGCATGCTCGTAGTGATGCAATGGCCAGAATTATGATCACAATGTAGAAAGCTTACCTCGTCACAGTAGGCAATGCTCTCTCCAGGCAATACTGTCTTCTGCCCTGAAAGGCACAAGAAAAACATACCAACAAATCATACATTTTCCCATATATTAATGATGAAAACTTGAATTATCTCATGCTCTTGGGGCAATGAATGCTAAGGATAAGATATGATGAAACAAGAAAAGCTGCCATCTTTTCTCCATACATTTCCTACAAGTGCAGCATCACACACTGATACAGATACTTGTAAGATCCCAAAATCATCTAAATACTTGCTGATGACATATTCTTTATAGTCAATAAAGAGCAGCTACAGGGAATATTCCTCTTTATCTTTAGCTCAGTCCTGGAGCTTTTTCACTCATCGTTACATGTGTAGTGCATTGTGTTGTCAGATAATACTACATGAAAATGGATACAAATAAACACACACATATACACAAACAAACACACACACACACACACACACAAGAAGAGGTGTGGTTATGGCAACCTGACTGACCCGGTTTTTTTCTGCAAACTCTAAACCTCAATCATGGAAGGGGGGGGGGGGGGGGGGGGGGGAAAAAAAAAAGGTAAACAATGAACTTGTGCTGTCCCAACTTTCCCATCCTATGAGCACTCAGAAAATCCACTATTTAAGTCAAGAACAAAAGTTTTCAGTAAACAAAAGTTTGGTTTATGTTATTTCAGGCCACTTTGTAAGAGAAAAGAGAAAAAGAAAAAAACAGCAGGTCAACCTACCTCATTTACTGGCAAATGAACACATTCCTGGACGGTCTTTAAAAAATCAATTCAAAGTGTTGCCTTCTTTAAAGAAAAAAATAATCCATAACCACTTTTCATAAAAGACCCCATTTTCCTCCCTCAAGATTTTACTCACTTGAAGAAGGTACAGAGGAAGATAACCCTTGTGCACAGGTGCCTCCTCCTCCAGCAGGTTGAGACAGTTGGGGTCGGAGGAGTCTTGGGGAAGTAACTGCGCTATGAGGGCAAGGGCCAGCAAGCAGCCCTTGGTGCTGACAGCACTCTCTGCAGACCTCACCACTCCCAGCAGTGCCACCAGTGTCTCCTCTGACAGACTGCATCATCATCATCATCATCATCATCATCATCATCATCATCATCATCACCACCACCATCATCGTCGCCGTCATAGTCGCCGTCATAGTCGTCATCACCATTGTTTGTCAAGATTCCTGTGACAAAATACAGAAAATTGGTACCTGATTCTATCATACAATATATTTTAAAGCAGTCTATTTTTACATTCTGGGTTGTCTAGCTTCAGATTACTTGAATTCATTGAGTAGTAAGTGAGATATTCCCATTACAACAGTTTTCACACTAAACATCACACCTACTGTACCTGCAGCATGCCAAGAAGAATCAGTCTTGTTGAAGGAATCAAACATATGCCCTGCATTTTATCAGTCACGGAAACAAATTATGCTTGTATGCCATTTTTCTTGTTTAATATCATTATACAAACTATATTAGTTTAAAAAGGGGAAAATTACTGTCTGTATTATTATATAGGAATGACTCAATATTTTTCTCTGTCCACGAGCATTAATAAAAAAAGAAAATGACAAAAATTGAACTCACACTGAAAAAAACCTCCTTCTCCTTCTTTGTCCTCAAATAAAAATATCTCACCTAAATAATCAGTCTAGGCTCTGGCCAGCTACTCATCACTGTTTCATTTGATATGGCAAGTTCATTCAAGTATACCAAGTATTGTTAATATATCAGACGAACTAGCAAACACCCTATCCAATGCAAAATAGGGTAATTATATCACAAAAACTTGCAAACAACCTACACAATTTCTGCAAACTACCTTTTCTCCCCCTGTGTTGCTTGCACCACGAAGTAGAGTTGTCGGAGGAAATTTAAACATTCTGCCGTCTTGTCTGGGAGAGGAAGCAGATCTACTAAGGCGGCGCAAAGTTTGTTGACATCCTCCTGAGAGGCATTTCTGCAACATTATGATTTAACATATCATTTGCAGAGCAGCTCTACATCTTACCTGGCGAACTGCTGTGAATGCAACCTGCGAAACTCGGAAAACGAACTCTGATTCATGTTAATGGCAATATTAACCTTAACGATTAGGCC
>JAWQFJ010012476.1:5000-11239 GCA_034096865.1 Theodoxus fluviatilis | reverse complement strand
GACAGCCTCTTGTAGACACTAGTAAAAGCATTTCTTCATTTAAGAGAAAGACGAGGATAATTAATAGATAACAACATGAGATTGTTGGCCTTTTCTTTATCAATACTGGATAGGATTGTTGGGCTAGATGCACTTTTGAGCAGGACAAACAGAAACAGGGAAATTTCCTTTGCAGCCAAGTAGATATAGATAATACTAGTACTTGTGGAGGGGCTGGAATGAAAATCTTAACACTAACAGTCTACACCCCGTGATATATTTAGAGCCATATGTCATAATCCAGATGATGATGGAGATTAGACTCATTTAATGTGAACAGGTCATGTTACCCTAACCACAACTGTTTTCTTATGGCCTTGCTGCCATAAGTGCAGGTTTCCATTAAAGTAGAGAATGGGCATGGTCAGCCAGTGGGAGGAGGAGGGAACTACGGAGAGACTTGACTGTGGGCATGGTCAGCCAGTGGGAGGAGGAGGGAACTATGGAGAGACTTGACATTGGGCATGGTCAGCCAGTGGGAGGAGGAGGGAACTATGGAGAGACTTGACATTGGGCATGGTCAGCCAGTGGGAGGAGGAGGGAACTACGGAGAGACTTGACATTGGGCATGGTCAGCCAGTGGGAGGAGGAGGGAACTACGGAGAGACTTGACATTGGGCATGGTCAGCCAGTGGGAGGAGGAGGGAACTACGGAGAGACTTGACATTGGGCATGGTCAGCCAGTGGGAGGAGGAGGGAACTATGGAGAGACTTGACTGTGGGCATGGTCAGCCAGTGGGAGGAGGAGGGAACTATGGAGAGACTTGACATTGGGCATGGTCAGCCAGTGGGAGGAGGAGGGAACTACGGAGAGACTTGACATTGGGCATGGTCAGCCAGTGGGAGGAGGAGGGAACTATGGAGAGACTTGACATTGGGCATGGTCAGCCAGTGGGAGGAGGAGGGAACTATGGAGAGACTTGACATTGGGCATGGTCAGCCAGTGGGAGGAGGAGGGAACTACGGAGAGACTTGACATTGGGCATGGTCAGCCAGTGGGAGGAGGAGGGAACTACGGAGAGACTTGACTGTAAGCATGGTCAGCCAGTGGGAGGAGGAGGGAACTACGGAGAGACTTGACATTGGGCATGGTCAGCCAGTGGGAGGAGGAGGGAACTACGGAGAGGCTTGACATTGGGCATGGTCAGCCAGTGGGAGGAGGAGGGAACTACGGAGAGACTTGACATTGGGCATGGTCAGCCAGTGGGAGGAGGAGGGAACTACGGAGAGACTTGACATTGGGCATGGTCAGCCAGTGGGAGGAGGAGGGAACTACGGAGAGACTTGACATTGGGCATGGTCAGCCAGTGGGAGGAGGAGGGAACTACGGAGAGACTTGACATTGGGCATGGTCAGCCAGTGGGAGGAGGAGGGAACTACGGAGAGACTTGACATTGGGCATGGTCAGCCAGTGGGAGGAGGAGGGAACTACGGAGAGACTTGACATTGGGCATGGTCAGCCAGTGGGAGGAGGAGGGAACTACGGAGAGACTTGACATTGGGCATGGTCAGCCAGTGGGAGGAGGAGGGAACTACGGAGAGACTTGACATTGGGCATGGTCAGCCAGTGGGAGGAGGAGGGAACTACGGAGAGACTTGACATTGGGCATGGTCAGCCAGTGGGAGGAGGAGGGAACTATGGAGAGACTTGACACTGGGTTCAGTAGAAGGAGAAGCCCAGGAGTCCAAGCAATGTGGGGTCAAGGGGCAACGCCATGGTAGGGGGTCCAGCAAGGAGGACTTTTATCCACCGAGCTATAGAGACAGACATTTATCCACCAAGCTATAGAGACAGACATTTATCCACCAAGCTATAAAAACCGCTGGCGCTGAACCTCCAGGTTTTGGCATTTAAAAAAAGATTGGGTTCGAACCCGCAACCTCTCGAGAAAAGAGGGGGAAAACACACACACACATTAAAAAAAACCAAAAACACAACCTCTCGAAAAAAGAAGAAAAAAAAAGTTTCAGCGCAGAATCAAACCTGGTCATGCATGACCAAGAGTCGAACGCTCTACCAGCTGAGCCATTAGAGAATTGCTATGACAGAGTGTTTGTAAAGCATGTAAATCCAATTCTAAGCTATCGGCCCAGGAACAATCAACCATATATTTTAAACATGATGGATAGGTTCAGGAAGCTCCTATTATGACATGTTTTGCTTTCCTTTGGCATGTCATAGACGCTGAATTAACACTCACACAGTCACACAGAGGAGGAAGTGTATTATAGATGTTCAACCCAGACATGTGCATTCGTACTCATTCAGTGATTCACGCACACACCGTGTGTGGTACTGCTACCGAGTACCGTCATTCTACAAGCAACGAGTCAATCCTGTTAACACGATTCATAACTGGTAGGTTTTTAGGCTAGATTCGCTTCGAAAAGTTGCAGAAAATCTGATGGTGGTAACAATCTGACGGTATAACAAGTTTTGACAAGGAAAAAACCAAGCAAGTAATCATTCTGACCGTTGTCAGCCATGTTCACCACGACAACGGCAGGATTCTAACGCATCATGAAGAAGGCTGAAATGGTCGGTGTCGGTGGTTGTTGTGACTCTTGACCGGTACTGTACTCCATGCACCTTAACGGTCCGTGTGATTCGGGTGTAATCTTAAGCTTAACGACGTTTATTGGCAGTATTACACCCGAATCACACATAGACCGCAGGGCGTGCCTTCGGATAACAACTCCTTCTACAGGTCCGCTCAGCCAAAATATGGACGATGTTCCCATATTATATTATGATAGTACATGGTATTGGGGATTGAAAACAACAAAGTTCCCTCTTCGATCGTATCTATTAAACAGTGAAAAATGACTTTTAAAAGTGCGAATTTGTATGATTCAAAACTATACAGGAGTTACTTCCCGTGACACATTTTCGTAGTTTTGGCCAATCAGAAATTAGGTCAGATTTACTGCGGAGATTTCACCATGGCAGCGTGTGCATGGGCCAATTGTAAACAGTGGCTACATCAAGCTTTTTAAACTTGAAAAATTCTATGAGGTAGGCTGTGTAGCATTTTAATAGTTCCTAGTGCTAGACTTGCATGCGTGGCGGCTATTATGCAGTCTAGGTGCAGCAGGTTGGGTTATACATAGTAGGGCTGTCTTTCCAGAAGTAGTCTAACGTACTAGCCTTGAAGTTGTCACAGTGTTCGCAGATACGGCGTATTCACCCTTCTCAAAAAAATCTCCTCGACGTCACAGATTTTGCAAATGGAGTCTGTTGGTGCGTCACGCAGGCCAGTCGGCAGCGAGTTCCAGACAGAGGGGGCATTGAAACTAAAACTACGCTCACCAAAAGATTTTGCACTACGTTTTGGAATTTTGAGAAGCTTTTCATTAGTTGAGAAGAGATTTATTGCACAACCTCAGCAAAGTGTGAGAAACTCTTCACAATATGTTTAGAAAAAGTCGTAAACTTAAAAAAAAGTGTGTGTGTATGTGTGCGTGTGTGTGTGTGTATGTATGTATGTATGTATGTGTGTGTGCGTGTGCATGTGCGTGTGAGTGTGTGTGTGTGTGTGTGTGTGTGCGCGCACGCGCGCGCGCGTGTGTGTCGGTAAGTGGGTATGGGGGGAGGTGTCTGTGTGTGTGCGTGCGTATGTATGTGTGCGTGCGTGTGTGAGCGCGCGTGTGTGTATGCGTGTGCGTGCGTGCGTGCGTGTGTATACGTGTGTGTGTGCGCGCGGGTGTGTGTGTGCGAGTGCGTGCGTGTGTCTGAGTGTGTGTGTCTGAGCGTGTGCATGCGTGTGTGCGTGCGTGGTGCGTGCGTGTGTGTGTATCAGTGTGTGTCGGCTATATAAGGCCAATGATCACGAAAATCACTGCAGTCGATCGGAGAAAGAGCAAGTAAAAAGTCAGGATTTCATTAGCCACTCACAGCTTACGAATCGGGTAGCATTGCGTTAAACACGTTTGATCGATCTGTCATGCGAAGCTAGTAACATTGCAATTGCACTTAATCCGCACCACGAAAAAATAAAGACAAACAGGACTGGAGTGTTTTAAATGCTGTTGAATGGAATGTAAATGAATCTTTATAACAACCAGATGGTCTTGCTGTTTTTCTTTAGAAAACAATTTGGACATACACTTAACGCTATCCCTTAATTGTCAATGAATTAATAAGTTCCATTCGCACCAACATCCCATTTACCTCTGCGTCGAGTTTTGTTGTTGTTGTTGTTGTTGTTGTTGTTGTTGTTGTTTTCTGTTAAGCCCAAAAGAAAAGTTCAAAACTTGAGTGTTTATTTCTAGTCTAATATTGCATATCTCGAACCGAACAGAGTTTTTCCATGTTAAGGAGAAGCATTTAAAGGAGGCTTACATATTTCCAAATTAACTTTTTTCTCATTTATTCCGTTACGTTACGCGCATGCATTGATATCATTTAACCTGAAAGCGTTAGATTTATCATTTGGTATCCATATTGTGCAAGTGTCGAAATTACCCATTTTCTTTCATTTTCTCCTCCCTGCAAACAAGAATGCTGAACTACACATGATTTCGTGCGTGTGTGTGTGTGTGTGTGTGTGTGTGTGTGTGTGTGTGTGTGTGTGTGTGTGTGTGTGTGTGTGTGTGTGTGTGTGTGTGAGAGAGTGAGTGTGTGTAAGCGTGCGTGTGTAAGTGTGTGTGTGTGTGTGTGTGTATGTGTGTGTGTGTGTGTGTGGATGGGTGTGTGTGTGTGGGTGTGTGTGTGTGCGCGTGAGCAAGGCACTTGTCGATCGCCGGTATTAGCAGAACTGCCGCTCTCAGGTGCTACCGATTAATGAGTCAGTCTGGAAAAGCGGACAGTCTTGAAAATTCTTTTGAAAGCTGAGAGTGATGGAGCCTGTCTGGTTTCCAATGGATAGGCATTATACAGTCTAAAAATTCATTCCGTCGATAGTTTTAAACCCAGTCTTCATCTCTTACTCCAGTGCAAACGACGATGTAAACTGCAGAATAATACGTTATGAAGAATTCGCCAAGTCCATTTCAGCTTAAACTATTCATTTTCTTCGCGCTTTATGAAATTTTATGACAGTTTGAGGGGAAACCAGCAATAAATGGCTCAACAAACGGGAATGCATCACCATATAGCTGTCACCGAATCTGGTCTGAACATGTGACACAGCGGGTTTTGACAGGAACATTTTTTTAAGCTACGATAATCGCCAACGTGTGTTCTATGGCGTCGATTGGAGGACAGGCAAGAAGGTTGAGATTGGGGGTGGATGGAGGTGGATGGGGGTGGATGGGGGTGGATGGAGGTGGATGGGGGTGGATGGGGGTGGATGGGGGTGGAAATGCAGTGAGTGGTGATGGAGTAGGGATCGGATGTGTGTGTGTGTGTGTGTGTGTGTGTGTGTGTGTGTGTGTGTGTGTGTGTGTGCGTGCGTGTGTGTGTGTAAGTGAGGTTGGAATTTATGACGTTGAGGGACGGAACTGCACACCACACTCTTCTCTATATCATTGTTGCGCACGAAATGAACAAGAGGTTCCCCTTATCCTCTGAGGACTCGGGGTAAGAATAGACTCCCCGCGTCTTCCTACCCAATTCGTGAAAGGCGAGTGATTAGGAATATCAAGACTTCTCCTGATCTCTTACTTCTGACCAGCTCTAGTGATTTTCGTGGTCAGTGTTTCCTTCTGTGGGTTGGGGGTTAAAAGAATTGACCCACCACGTCTCCCTACGCAATTCGTAAGAGGCGAATAGATAGGGGCGTCGTGATTTGATTTGTGTTTACTCTAAACTGTTATAGTGACTTTCATGCTTAATGCCCTTACATAGCCTACAAAGGCTGATAGGCCGTAAAACTTCATTCATCTCACTGGCCCATTCTTTTTTATTCATATACATTCATTCATTCATTCTTCCATTCATTCATTCATTCATTCATTCATTCATTCATTCATTCATTCATTCATTCATTCATTCATTCATTCATTCATTCATTAATTCGTTCATTCATTCATTCATTCATTCATTTAATATCTTTATTCGCACCACATAATTGTTCGTTTCTATGATCCAATACCGGCACCATATCACACAGCTGGAGAAGTTTCATTTGCGCACCCTCCAATCCATCCAGGGCATACGGTGGCAGGTTAGGGTCACACACCTTGAGTTCGGGACCGAGCGGAGCCACCCTCTACTGAGGCGATGCAGTTGAGATAGAGATAGAGAGAGAGAGAGAGAG
>JAWQFJ010012473.1:40000-54142 GCA_034096865.1 Theodoxus fluviatilis | reverse complement strand
CCGTTAAAGTATTTCTGCAAGGCATCATCTCCCACACACAACATCCGTCATACCACTCTTCTACACTTAGCAAGTCGCACACGACCAATAAACACAAGCGACACTTTACACTTATCTACATAACATAACACACAAAACGTATCGATCGATATTGAAATGACATCCACTCTCAATCACCACATACAACAACGAGCACGACACGGACACACAACGATCACACACCACTCACTTTCAACCCCAACACAACACACTTCATCAATCACACACTCCCAGCTTGCAAACAACGCACCTCCATCTGCATATATCGGACGAAAACCTTCCATCACGTGATGTCAACTGGGCTAGAGACACTAACGCCGGTAGGTGAAGTCTCTAGTGAACTAGAATGCCCTGGTACATGACTCTGTGGGTCTCAGATGTCTGTCGCTGTTTTTGTCGTCAGGTGCCAGCAAAAGAAAAATTAGAGGCCCAGTGGTCAGGGAATAAAGTGGAAAGCTGCTCGAGACCCTGACATGGGCGATACCGCTGGAGAGAACCACACCCTTGCCCTTAGTTGTAGATACGAGAGTTCGGCAACGAGGTTTTTCGTTTTTCACACACGGGGGAAAGAAGGACTGAGAGACTTCCAAATACATTATGATGGTGCATCACCAGTCGCTCCACGCCTATTGGCTTGACTTGCTGCAGATATTGCAGTAGATTACATGTGTGCACTCGCACAGGCCGCATACAAATAGTTTAATTAACAGCTGGCGAATCTGATAGTGCTGATTGGCGGTTGATACGAAAGCTCGCCACATCACTTCCTCAATTTATCCGGAAAGGGCACACTTGGGTTAACACTCGATAACCCACGTGTTTTTAAAAATTAAAACTCGGCCTATATATACTGGCTGGCTAACTGCCGCAGGAGGGCCCATCTGCTGGACAGGCTTTGGACAGTCAAAGAATAGAATACTCGCGACTCTTTGGACTGAGGCACACTATGGGAAAGGCAATGTTGGCACTGGTCTTGCTGGTCATCGTGTGCGTAACTTCAAGCCAAGGCGGCCGAAGGGAGGGCTGGGGATGGTTCTGGTGTGGCTGCAAATGGGCGGGGTGGGAGAGTTGGAGCGACTGCACTGCCTCATGTTACGGCTACCAGCATCGGTCTCGAAAGATGTATAGAGCAGCACACTGCGATGGAGTCACAGACTGCTACACCTATAGTGGGTCAGTGCTGGACAGCGAATGGCGTGAGTGGCGAGACTGCAATGCCTATTGCCCCTATGGTGTGCGATATGGAAGTGGCAGAAGCAAGTACTGCGGGTGCCCCAGTGGAAGATATGGCATCTGCTGCACCAACCGTGAGTACTGTCATTGCACTCACGACAGTCTGGTGGCGGTGGTGGTGGTCGTGATAGTCGTAGCAAAAGCAGTAGTAGTAGTAGTAGTGGTGGTGGTAGTGGTAGTAGTAGTAGTAGTAGTAGTAGTGGTAGTAGTAGTAGTAGTAGTAGTAGTAGTAGTGGTGCAAGTAGTAGTAGTAGTGGTGGTGGTAGTGGTAGTAGTAGTAGCAGTAGTGGTGGTGGTAGTGGTAGTAGTGGTGGTGGTGGTAGTAGTAGTAGTAGTAGTAGTAGTAGTTTTGGTGGTAGTAGTAGTGGCGGTAGTGGTAGTAGTAGTAGTAGTAGTAGCAGTAGTAGTAGCAGTAGTAGTAGCAGTAGTAGTGGTGGTAGTAGTAGTGGTGGTAGTAGTAGTGGTGGTAGTAGTAGTGGTGGTAGTAGTAGTGGTGGTAGTAGTAGTGGTAGTATTAGTAGTAGTAGTAGTAGTAGTAGTAGTAGTAGTGGTGGTAGTGGTAGTGGTGGTAGTGGTAGTAGTGGTAGTGGTAGTGGTAGTGGTAGTGGTAGTAGAAGTAGTAGTAGTAGTAGTAGTAGTAGTAGTAGTGGTAGTGTAGTAGTGGTAGTAATGGTAGTAATAGTAGCAGTAGTAGTGAAAATAGTAGCTATTGTTCTCTCAGCGATATTCTGTGTGGCAGCAAAATGTATTATTAATCATATCGCTTCCTTCCCTGATGATGATGACGATGATGATGATGATGATGACCATGACCACGACGATGACAACGACAACAAAGATGATGGCTCCGTTGGGTAATATTAAGATCACATACTTAATTAAGAGAGAGAGAGAGAGAGAGAATGTGCATTTGATGGATGGATGGAAGGACGGATAGATGGATACAATGATGGGTGGAAGAACGGATGGATGGGTGGATGGATGGATGGATGGATGGATGGAAGATTGGGTGGATGGAAGGAAGGATGATAGAAGGACGGATGGAAGGAAGGAAGGATGGATGGATGGACGGGGCTTTGCACCCGTCAGCCTCTGTAAGGCCATTGACTACCCAGATCACTTAAATTGGTAAAAACACGAACAAGTCGGGACTTGCAAGGGAGGCACGGTGGTCCTTCTCTTCATTAAGCTCGGTTCCAAACAGAAGACACTCTAGGAGATAACGAGGAACATCGCGACTTGACTTGCTCTCCAGCCAAGTTTTGTGATTTCCGTGGTCAATGGCCTTGAATAATCTACAAAGGCTGTCATGTCGTAAAATACCCATTCATTTATTGTGTTTCTCACGGTACATAGGCCTATTTTATTCGATACTTGTTTTCCCTCAGGCTCATACGAGGCATCTGTAGCGCACAAAAAAGTCAACTGTGCAAAACAGTCGACGGAAGTCATCAGAGAGTTACCTCCCTTGTTGCTATTTATATAGACATCGCTATTGCTCGTGTTTTTGTGGGAAATCTCTCCCGACAAGCGACGTAGTTGTTGCTGTACGAGCTATTTTTGCAGTTTGATTGTTTTTATTTATCCTGTATATCACAGTTGCACGCCGTTATACAGAGATTTCCACACAAAAAAACCCGAGCGATCAGCGGAGTCTATTATTTTGGGAAACAGCAACAAAGGGAGGTAAATCTCTGATGACTTCCGCCGCCTCTTTTGCACAGGCGAATTGTTTGCGCGCCTCGGGATTTGCAGAATGGAATAAACACAACTCACGTGCAAAAATAGCTCGTTCAGCAGCGAATCCGTCGCTTGTCGGGAGATAATTCCCACAAAAACCACATGCGATAGCAGAGGGAGGTAACTCTCTGCTGACTTCCGTCGAGTTCTTTGCACGCTGTAGGCATCTCTTTGGCAGGAATAAGCTGCGGGAGTCCCTCCTCGGTGAGCAATGGCCACTACTCCTACTCGGGCACCTACTACGGGGACACGGTGTCCTACTCATGCCACTCCGACTACAGAATGGTGGGAGGGTCTTCCACAAGGACATGCGAGAGGTGGAGTAGTGGGTCCAACACCGGCGCCTGGTCAGGCTACACTCCCAGTTGTCGATGTAAGAAAAATGAAGTTGACTGACGTTATAGTTCCATTCCATTCCAAACATACTCGAGGGTGCAATCTATCGCGTACAGCATCAACATACGGTTCAAACGGCTGCCAGCAAGTGTAACTAGTCCTCCTCCTCAGTGGTCCCATTCTCCCCGATGTTTATACTATTGTATCAATGCGACACGCAACAAATTTCATTCAAAACGTTACCAATATCATTATTACACGTTCAATGTTGATCATTTATGCCCGTTTGAGTGCGTGTCAACTAAAACACAGGCGTTTTGGGGGGAAAAGAGGGGGGGGATGTTTCAAACGTGCAGATAATTATTAGTTAACAATCAAATTAATCAGACACTTCCATTAGCTTCCATCTCAAAGACATTTTCTCAAAGGCCAGTAAAAATACGTGTTTGTATAAATGAAAGACTGTTGTTTACAATAGCACCACACGCCACGTGGATTCATTCACAAGTAAAGCAAAATCAGAACAATGATGAAATGGGCTGATACGTGACATGACGCAGTTATTGCACAAAAGAGAGAACAAGTCTTCCTTTAGACATAAAAAACAATCACTTATCATCCGATTGAAAACCTGAAACTTGCTAAGTATGTGCAGCGATGGTTTAATTTCAGAATAGAGTAAAATGGTTCCTGACCCCATCAGATCAAATCGTGTTTATTTTGTTGTTATTTAGATTGACTGAAATATAAGACTGACCCGGTTTGGAAGATTGGTCGCATTTAGAAATCGGGGTGGGGGTGGGGGTGGGGGTGAGGGTGAGGTTGGGTTTTTTCTCTTTTTTTTTGGTGAATTATGTAGATTCTGCCATTCTGGACAGCTGCTACTACATTGTACTCTGAGCGAAAAAAAAGTTTGATTCAAGAATATTGGAAACATTAATGTTGCATGCTTTGTGTATTTTTAGAGAAATGTTCACTGTCCATGAACGTCACATGGCAAGTTTTTCATTGTTTGAACATGATTGTTCTGATTTAAGTGCTTTATCTTGCCGCTAGGCTACTCGTCTTTTCCCTCCAGTTATATCTCAACTCCACCAGGGGGCATCCACTGAGGAACCAGTTTTAATCCTGGATGATGGGGGAAAGCAATTTAAGAGAAGCACTGATCATAGACGCGAAGCAAGCTTCTAACGCTGTACCCACTGGCCGACAGTGACTGCAAGTAAAGCGCACGAAACTCTCGACCTCTGTTTCCCCAGTTGCCAGGACATGCAGAAGCAATCCCTGTCAGCACGGCTCCTGTGAGGATCTGATAGAGCAGTACTCCTGCCACTGCTACTCTGGGTGGACAGGCTTCAACTGTGAGCGTGGTGAGTGGTGGTGGTGGGAAACTGTGGTGGTAGCAGAGGCAGTGGTGACAGTCGTGGTAGTGGTGATAGTGATGGTAATAGTGGTGGTGATAGTGGTGGTGATAGTGGTGGTGATAGTGGTGGTAATAGTGGTGGTGATAGTGGTGAGGATAGTGGTGGTGATAGTGGTGGTGATAGTGGTGGTGATAGTGGTGGTAATATTAGTGGTGATAACGATGGTAATAGTGATGTGAGCGTGGTGAGAGGTGGTGGTGGGAAACTGTGGTGATGGCAGAGGCAGTGGTGACAGTCGTGGTAGTGGTGATAGTGATGGTAATAGTGGTGGTGATAGTGGTGGTGATAGTGGTGGTGATAGTGGTGGTAATAGTGGTGGTGATAGTGGTGGTGATAGTGGTGGTAATATTAGTGGTGATAACGATGGTAATAGTGATGTGAGCGTGGTGAGTGGTGGTGGTGGGAAACTGTGGTGATGGCAGAGGCAGTGGTGACAGTCGTGGTAGTGGTGATAGTGATGGTAATAGTGGTGGTGATAGTGGTGGTGATAGTGGTGGTGATAGTGGTGGTAATAGTGGTGGTGATAGTGGTGGGGATAGTGGTGGTAATAGTAGTGGTGATAACAATGGTAATAGTGATGTGAGCGTGGTGAGTGGTGGTGGTGGGAAACTGTGGTGGTAGCAAAGGCAGTGGTGACAGTCGTGGTAGTGGTGATAGTGATGGTAATAGTGGTGGTGTTAGTGGTGGTGATAGTGGTGGTGATAGTGGTGGTGATAGTGGTGGTGATAGTGGTGGTGATAGTGGTGGTGGTGGTAATAATAGTGGTAATAAAGGTGGTGATAACGATGGTAATAGTGGTGGTGATAACGATGGTAATAGTGGTGGTAATAGTGGTGGTAATAGTGGTTGTAATAGTGGTGGTAATAAAGGTGGTGATAACGATGGTAATAGTGGTGGTAATAGTGGTGGTGATAACGATGGTAATAGTGGTGGTGATAGTGGTGGTAATAGTGGTGGTGATAGTGGTGGTGATAGTGGTGATAATAGTGGTGGTGATAGTGGTGGAATGGTAATAGCAGGAGTGAGTGTGTGACAGCGGAGGAAGTAGGTATGGTAGATGGTGGTGATGTAGGTGGTGGTAGAGGTGAAAATGGCAGTGGTGATGGTGGAATTGTTGTGATGGTAGTGAAGTAGGTTTTTGCAATAGTGACGATAAAAATACTGGCGATGGCAACAGCGACAATGTAGTGATATTCATGTACTTGGTAGTTGTGGCAGTAGTAATACTACTGATGGGGATGTGGTGGTATAATTTTGGGATTTTTAGATTATCATATCACAAAGCGCGATGAATTCTCTTCAAAACAGTACCATTACATGTGCGGTGATGGTGGTAATAGTACATCTAGTTGTTGCCAGTGATAACCATGATGTCAGAATAGTAATTGTGACTACATGTATATTGGTGATGATTGTAGTAGTACATCTATTTGTTGCCAGTGATAACCATGATGTCAGATTAGTAGTTGCGACTATATTGGTGATGGTGGTAGTAGTATATCTATTTGTTGCCAGTGATAACCATGATGTCAGATTAGTAGTTGCGACTATATTGGTGATGATTGTAGTAGTACATATAGTTGTTGCCAGTGATAACCATGATGTCAGAATAGTAAGTGCGACTATATTGGTGATGATTGTAGTAGTACATATAGTTGTTGCCAGTGATAACCATGATGTCAGAATAGTAAGTGCGACTATATTGGTGATGGTGGTAGTAGTATATCTATTTGTTGCCAGTAATAACCATGATGTCAGAATAGTAATTGCGACTATATTGGTGATGATTGTAGTAGTACATATAGTTGTTGCCAGTGATAACCATGATGTCAGAATAGTAAGTGCGACTATATTGGTGATGGTGGTAGTAGTATATCTATTTGTTGCCAGTAATAACCATGATGTCAGAATAGTAATTGCGACTATATTGGTGATGATTGTAGTAGTACATATAGTTGTTGCCAGTGATAACCATGATGTCAGAATAGTAAGTGCGACTATATTGGTGATGGTGGTGATAGCTGAATCTGCAACAATAAACGGTTGCATTCATTATAGTAATTAGCTTGATACGGATGGTGGTCACAGTTTGGAGTGATGGTGGCAGTGGTAATGGGTGCAGCAGTTATGCTTGTGGTGGCCGTGGTAATGGGTGCAGCAGTTATGCTTGTGGTGGCAGTGGTAATGGGTGCAGCAGTTATGCTTGTGGTGGCAGTGGTAATGGGTGCAGCAGTTATGCTTGTGGTGGCAGTGGTAATGGGTGCAGCAGTTATGCTTGTGGTGGCAGTGGTAATGGGTGCAGCAGTTATGCTTGTGGTGGCAGTGGTAATGGGTGCAGCAGTTATGCTTGTGGTGGCAGTGGTAATGGGTGCAGCAGTTATGCTTGTGGTGGCAGTGGTAATGGGTGCAGCAGTTATGCTTGTGGTGGCAGTAACTGCATGCACCGATGGTGGTAGTGGGTGTAGATGTGATGACAACGATGGCAGTAGCTAAGGTGATGGCCACGTTGTAACTAACTTGCTGCTTTGGACAATACGAGCTGATGAAGGCGATGGTGGTTTTGGTTATGTTTAAATTAGTATCCAGTAGTCCGGAAACAGACCGCAGCAAACAGGAAGAAGCGGCAACAGCTTGGTAACGAAAGTAACACTGAATGAATGAATGAATGAATGAATGAATGAATGAATGGTTGAATGAGCGAAAGAATGAATGAGACGTTGCGGCCTATCACAGTATCAGCATTTTCTGACTTCATAAGCCCCCGACTACGAATTACTGCAGAAGGCTATTGTGGCGAAACCATGCTTTCTCCCACTTTGTTCATTGTTAAATGGGATGGGTTATGAAAACTGCCAGACCAGTGTAAGTTTTAGGAATGAGGAACAAAGAAAATTGACTTGGGAGATCATTTTAGTTCTTCACAAGAGGCAATCCAAGATAGACTGATGACGTTGCTAGGTGGAACATTCCAATGACGTTGATTTTTGAATTAGACATAACCTGACAGGTAATCTTCCGAGCACCTACAGATGTAGTGCAGCGCTTCATTTGTTAATCTTCTGCGCCCCATGTTGTGTTGATAGACGCTAAGAAAATGTTTTCTTTGCCATAGACATCGTTTATGCACGTTTAAATGTATTCTGCATGAATAAAAATTGAAGATCGATTCTAAAAAAAAAAAAAAAAAATGTGTAGGGAAGAATTGAACATGAGTGGCTATTGGATAATAAAGCCATGAGTCATCCTACATTGTGATGTATGTACCTCTTGAAAGAGGCAATCAGCTATCATGAAAGGAGGACACGTGACTTAATTGTGACGCATCAATGCTTGAGAAATTATTAATACCCCGGGATTTGATGAGTCGTGGCGCGCATCAAAGATTATTTTTATCGAACAGACCCTCGTAGGTACCTCGCGCCCTGTTCTGCGTTTTAGAGATGTAGATTGATAATTATACTCAGGGAAGTCGTAATGGCTCCCTCTACAACGTAAAGGAAAGAAGTGAAAGAAAGATAAAGTTCGAGACCCTATTGTCTGCCCCGTCATAATCCAATGTGTTTAACGGCTACCGTGTCCGTTATCAGACGTTGCCTTTGGCTGTTTGAGTCTGATGTTCCAAGAAATTAGATGTCACCCTCCCGTCATCGCCTTCTCCGAGGGATTGGTTTATGATTGACCTGAAGTTTACCCAGGTTAATTCGTCAATAAAAGGAAAAGTTTTCATCCGAACAAGTCTGCTGGGATGATGAATAGTACCCATCCTAGCAGAGGAAGTGTTTACTTCGAAATCTAATCAATTCTGTGATTGTGCCTCAATCTTGGATTAACCCCTTTTCCCCTTTCCCGTTTCATCTAACCTGGTTCCACACTGCCCGTGTAAGCGTGTGTGAACCACCGTCATGAGAAATCATCGAAACAGTTAAGTACGTAATTAATCACCTGGTCTGGCAGAGTATTTTCTAATTGGGGTTTGGGAATTAGAAAAGTATTATTACTAGAACTATTTTAGGACATTTATAGCTTTATTCTTGATTGTTTATTAAACATTTTTAATTTTCTGTGAGGTTTCCATTCTCTCATTTCAGGCTTATATCACTCATTGTTTGAATGAGAGAATGAAGGTGTGCGAGAAGTCCTGCTGTTGTATCCCCTAGACATATATAACGAGCCAAGATCTAAATACCTTATGGTTGGAAGGGCTTCTCGTCACAGCTATAGAGCAAGAGCAAGTATCGATGGATGAATGGATGGATGGATGGATGGGGATTTACGGCCTATCAATCTTTGTAAGCTGTATAAGACTATTCATCTCGAAATCACGTGATCTAGTTAGAATAAGAGGAAGGCGCGATTTCCCTACTCATTTGCCTCATATGAACGGCGTAGGGAGATGCACTGAATGAACTCTTTCCTCTATTCCACATGGGTAGTGTAGTGTCGATTTTCATGGTTATTCGTATTTGTTTATTTTCATTTCTACGAATTACAGAAGGAGGCACGGTGGGTCTATCTTTACCCCCAGCCTAAAGTGGGGGTGGGGGTCGGGGTGGGGGTGGGGGTGGGGGTGTTACACTCAGTTATGCGCGAGAATGAGCAGTGTTAATGACTGTCTGAATCCTTCGAGTTCATTTTCCAAAGCAGGTTTTACTCTGCAGACATCCAGCCACCTGTGGTGTACAGCTGTCCCTCTTCGATTTCGAGGCTGACGTCACAGCACACGGTCAACGTGACGTGGACGAAACCCATCATCAGGGATCCCCATGGGTTTGAGGTCAGGCGTAAATGTGACGTCAAAAGTTACGTCACTCCGTAAAACAAGGAGTGTCAGTGTTATTTGGGAACACGAGTGCCAAAAGTTGAAAAGCAATTTTCTTATTTCCTTTTTTCCTAGTTTTTTATTAGTAGAAACATGATGAGGCTTTCTTTATTTAAAAAAATCTCTAAGTAAACCACATTAAATGTAATTCATATGTGATCAGGTGGACGGCCAGCAAAATGATAAAACTGTAATTAAACTGAAAAACCTGAGGACATAAATTGGCGATGCAAGTTTAGTACTAGACCTATGCACCCTCTATCGAGAATGAATGATGATGCTCCCTGCGGTATGTTTAGTCACGTTTAAACAAATGGACAAACGAATGAGTGAATGAATGTAGGACTGAATGAATGAAACGGTAGGGTCTTACGGCCTATCAGCTGTTGCAGTTTATCCAAGGCTAGTGACTGCGAAAATCAATAGAGCTGATGAGAGTAAGAGCAAATCAGTCTGTATTTCTCTAGTTATTCGCCTTATACGAAACTTGTGTTCGCGAGGTGGGTCTGTTTTCACCTCCGGCTCACAGAGAGGCGGCAGACCTGACACCCGTATGCTTTTTCCCAGGTCAGGATGTCCTCCAACTACGACCTTGAGTGGTTCGAGTTTCCGTGGGGGGACTTTGCCGTGCATTACTATGCCTACAAACCCAATAATGGGATGAGGGCCACCTGTACCTTCAACATCAGAATCAGACGTGAGTGTCATGTCCTTTTGTATCTGTGTGTGTGTATGTGCGTACGTGTATGCGTGTGTGTGTATGCGTGCGTGAGTGTGCGTGTGTGTGTGTGTGTGTGTTTGTGCGTGTGTGTGGTGTGGGTGCGTGCGCGTGTGTTTGTGCGTGTGTGTGGTGTGTGTGTGCGTGCGCGTGGTGTGTGTGTGTGTGTGTGTGCATGCGTCTGAATGTGTGTATGTGTGTGCGCGCACGCGTGTTCGTGTGTGTGCGTGTTTTTCTCGTCCGTCTGTTTCCATTATGTTACAGTCAGTGTGCCCTTAACAGGTTGCTCATTCAAGCAATAGCATTGGAAAGTATGAGCACACACTCTGTGACGCGCTCCTCACAACACAGTCAGGAAAACGTAGGTACACTAGTCACAATAAGATAAGGGTCACTCTTGAACTTTTATGAAATTACAATTTGTTGCAATGCTAAATGAAAAAAGGAGTTACTAGACAAAAGCTTGACAGTGGTTGCGTATGACATTATTCTGCAGTGTGAAGGAGCCTTTAGCGCGTTACCCTTTGTTGAAAAAGCGTTCACGTGTGGTACAACGAAGCCGTTTTTGGGAAAAAGCATGCAAATCGCTGACCCATTACATTTGTAACACATGGCTGTTGAAATTAAAAAAAACAAAATGCACGTGCCCGACCAATGTCCCATGAACAGTTTTCAACGGTAGTTGGATAAGAAGGGAAACGAAAATGTTACCAAATCACTGCAGAGAAAGACATGGTCGCAAGAAGGAAGCTGACGATCGTGGCCGAGCCCTGGGTTGGGCCCAGGATGGTGTCTCTCAAAGAGAAGTTGCCAGGCGGTTGAAAGTGAGTCTTTCCGTCATTCAGCGCCTTTTGCAGCGTTTTCAAGCCATAGGCAGTACTGAAGAACGCCCACGCTCCGGACGCCCCAGAATCACATATCAACGTGATGACATCTGTACGTTTTGCGGCTCTACGGGACAGAACGATCACGGCAACAAGGGTCCAACAGCAGCTGAGACACGCAGCAAACGTGAACGTTTCACAGGAGACAATCCGGAACAGACTCCACGAGTTTAATCTGCGTTCAAGAAGAGCAGCTGTCAAATTACCGTTAACTTCAGCCCATCGCCATGCACGATTGGCCTGGTGCCGTGCCCACCGACTCTGCACCAGGCAACATTGGAGCACAGTTCTTTTCACGGACGAGTCCCGCTTCACTCTCATCCACAATGATGCCAGAGCTCGAGTCTGGAGGCGCCCTGGAGAGAGATTTGTTGATGCCTGTGTACGAGAGCACGACCGTCATGGTGTGGGGAGGCATTCATCTTCATGACAGAATCCCTCTTCATCTTGTTCAGGGCAATTTGAATACCGTCAGATACAGGGATGAGATCGTTCAGCCTTTCATTATGCCCACTCTCCAAGCCATGGGCCCGGGATCAATCCTGCAGGATGACAACGCCACACCACACCGTGCTCACATGGTCCAAGACTTCATGAGGCAGCAGCAAATTCGTCGAATGGACTGGCCAGCACGATCACCAGACATGGCACCCATCGAGAATGTCTGGGATTTGCTGGGCCGGCGCGTCAAACAAAACCACCCGCCTGCAGACAACTGGGGTCAGCTGTTCCAGTTACTGCAGCAGGAATGGCAGGCCATCCCTCAGCAGACCCTGGTAAACCTGGTGCAGTCCATGAGGAGACGATGTGTGGAATGTGTGGCGGCTCATGGTGGTCACACACATTATTGACCTCAGCCAAACGAAATGACTTAGCCCCTGACTTTCAAAAATAGGGGTGGGTTGGTTTTGGCCACGGTTCTGATCTGAAAAATCGTTTTACTGCTGAGTGTTTGGGGTGGAATTCGTGCTAAAAGATGAAATAAAATTGTGACATGGGCCGGAACAACTCAGTCGTGACTCGTCTGCAGGAGAAGAACCCAAACATCTTCACACTCGGTTGCATCTACCACCTGGTCAACCTTTGCACCAAATCAGCTGTGAAGATGATCACCGTGCCAGTGTATCAAATCCTGATTGACATCTACGACTTCTTTGAACACAGGTAAATAATATATTGCATTGGTTTTGTCTAATTTGGTTTTTCAGATTTTATAAGCTACAGTTTGATCTCTCAAATTTAGTTGCTGTAGACTGTCACTATAGAATCTGTTCTTTTTGTGTGTGTGCAGTTCCAAGCGCAGAAACGTCTACAAGGAGTTTCAACTCTTCACTGAAGTCGAAGACAAGATCATCTTGAAGCACTGCCCCACTAGGTGGCTGAGTTTGGAGAGTGTGGTGACTAGGATGCTAGAACAGTATCCCGCCCTGCTGAGTTACTTCAGAAGTCACGAAGATGGAGAGAAGCCAGGCAAGGTAAAGAACATCTTGCAGCACCTAGAAGACCCTATGACAGAGCTCACCTTCCGCTTCCTCAAGTTCGTACTCCCAACTCTCAACGACTTCAACACAGTCTTCCAGGCTGATGAGTCAAAGGTTGGCATGCTGATTCCAGCTCCAGATGAGAATCCTGCTGATAAAGTTTCTTTGCAAATTTGTGAAGATGGATGTCATCAAGACCACTGAACTAACTGAAATTGATGTCTCCAACAGAAGCTGCCAGCTGGATGATTGTATTCTTGCTGTTGGCATGCCTTGTCGTACACGCCTTGCTGATGCTGACATCGCACCAGCTACAGAACACAAGTTCTTGCATGATGTTCGACAGTTCTACACAGCCTGTGTCCAGAAAATGTTGAACAAGATCCCATTTGGTGATGAGATCCTGGAACATCTTCAGGTCCTGGATCCCAGCAAGAGAGAGCAGCTGTCATACACTGACATTGTGACACTGGTAATGAATTTTGCTGATGATGTTGACCAGGAAGACCTGAAAGAGGAGTGGGAAGACTTTCAACTCCTGGGTGAGGGTGAGCTGGTACTTTTGGATCAGAATGGAAAAGCCAAAAAAAGGATGTTGTCTGGAAGGAGATCCTCACAATGAAAACACCTTTTGGAGAAGTTAGGTTCCCTCTGCTTGGCAAAGTGTTGCCTGCTCTTCTGTGTCTGCCCCACTGCAATGCTGACAGTGAGAGAGTGTTCTCAGTGGTGAGAAAGATCCTCACAGATGCCAGAAGCAGTCTGGCTCCTGACACCCTGGCAGCTTTCTTGCAAGTAAAGATGAACTCTGATGAGTGTTTTCATGATTTCCAGGTGACTACCACAATGTACAAGAGAGCAAAGGCTTGTACTGATGAGTACAACAAAGAACATCAGTGACTGTGAGGTACTGTAGCAGGATGTAAATAGAGAACTGAACATGTGAGTGAGGGGCAGCAGTGGATGTAAATAGAGAACTGTCAGAACTGAATATGTGAGTGAGAAGGATCAGTGGATGTAAATAGAGAACTGTCAGAACTGAACTTGTGAGTGAGGGGGAGCAGTGGATGTAAATAAAGAACTGTCAGAACTGAACTTGTGAGTGAGGGGGAGCAGTGCTGTGGATGTAAATAGAGAACTGAATATGTGAGTGAAAAGAAGCAGTGGATGTTAATAGAGAACTGAACACACAACTAATGAGTATGCCTAATGTGGAGCAGTGGATGTAAACCAAATAAGTGATGTACAGCACTATTTGATATTAGCAGTATACATGTGCTTGTGTAATAAAGAAAACCCCCACATATTTTGCCGTTTTCACGGGTTTTGTTTCATTGCCGCGCGAATCTCATGACAAAGTGAGCAATCTCATGACAAATCATGCAAAATCTCATGACAAAACACTAAAAGTACTTGACACCTATGCGACAAGCAGCAACGAAGACACCCGGTGAAGACACTCAAGCCAAAA
>JAWQFJ010012473.1:5000-35000 GCA_034096865.1 Theodoxus fluviatilis | reverse complement strand
TTGAATCACATGCATGCATACCTACATACCTACATACACACATACACACATACACACACACACATACACACATACATGCATACATGCATACATGCATACATGCATACATGCTTACATGCATACATGCATACCCCCCAGAACCCCCCCCCCCCCCCCCCCCAGAAAAAAAAAAAAAACACAGACAAGCCCTAGCTGCAAGTCGCTCCACGGTTTCCATCCCGCCCAGCAGAAGGAGGACTTGCACTGCCGAGGTGGGAGGCGCGGTCTGCACTGCCAGGACGCAGTCTATGGGATCCTCAGGGCCCACGCCTCATGCCTTATTGAGGCCTTTCGCATGAAATACTCATGAGCGGGGAGCCTTTCTCGGGTAACACCGGGCTTAGGAACGTTTCCAACGCCTGGGACAGGGTGGGCGCGTGGCACTGCTTGCACAATACCACGATGCAATATTAGACCTGCCCACCCTTTCCAGTGCCGCACTCCACTGGCTCTCGGGTGGCCTGCCACCCCGAATAGCGCTCGGCGTGCCACTCAAAACTGGCACTGCGGTCTCGCTCCAGGAGTTCCATTTTGGCGTGAGGCGTTCAGAGTGCCGGCACTTCCTGTCTGCCTGCCTGCCTGCATGCATGCATGCATGCCTGCCTGCCTGAGTGTTTGCCTGATTGTTTGCCTGATTGTTTGCCTGATTGTTTGCCTGATTGTTTGCCTGATTGTTTGCCTGCCTGCCTGCCTGCCTGCGTACCTGCCTGATTGTTTGCCTGCCTGCCTGCATGCCTCCATACCTGCCTGCCTGCCTGATTCTTTGCCTGCCTGCCTGCCTGCCTGCCTGATTCTTTGCCTGCCTGCCTGATTCTTTGCCTGCCTGCCTGCCTGCGTACCTGCCTGCGTACCTGCCTGATTGTTTGCCTGACTGCCTGCATACCTGCCTGATTGTTTGCCTGCCTGATTGTTTGCCTGCCTGATTGCCTGATTGCCTGATTGTTTGCCTGCCTGCATACCTGCCTGTATTTCTGCATACCTGCCTGATTGTTTGCCTGCCTGCATACCTGCCTTCCTCTTTGCCTGCCTGCATACCTGCCTTCCTCTTTGCCTGCCTGCATACCTGCCTGCATGTCTGCATACCTGCCTGATTGTTTGCCTGCCTGCATACCTGCCTGATTGTTTGCCTGCCTGCCGGCATGTCTGCATACCTGCCTGCCTGCATACCTGCCTGCCTGCATACCTGCCTGCCTGCATACCTGCCTGATTGTTTGCCTGCCTGATTGTTTGCCTGCCTGCATACCTGCCTGCCTGCATACCTGCCTGCCTGCATGCCCTCCTGTCTGCCTGTCTGATTGTTATTCTGCCTTCCTGACTGTCTTCCCGCCACCCTGCTCACCGTAATGTCTGCGCATCTGTCCTCCTCTCTGCTTGCCTTCCTCTCTGCTCATCTTCCTCTCCGCTCACCTTCCTCTCTGCTCACCTTCCTCTCTGCTCACCTTCCTCTCTGCTCACCTTCCTCTCTGCTTGCCTTCCTCTCTGCTCATCTTCCTTTTTGCTTGCCTTCCTCTCTGCTTGCCTTCCTCTCTGCTCACCTTCCTCTTTGCTCACCTTCCATTCTGCTCACCTTCCTCTCTGCTCACCTTCCTCTCTGCTCACCTTCCTCTCTGCTTGCCTTCCTCTCTGCTTGCCTTCCTCTCTGCTCACCTTCCTCTCTGCTTGCCTTCCTCTCTGCTCACCTTCCTCTCTGCTCACCTTCCTCTCTGCTCACCTTCCTCTCTGCTCACCTTCCTCTCTGCTCTCCTTCCTCTCTGCTCACCTTCCTCTCTGCTCGCCTTCGTCTCTGCTCACCTTCCTCTCTGACCACCTTCCTCTCTGCTCACCTTCCTCTCTGCTTGCCTTTCTCTCTGCTCGCCTTCCTCTCTGCTCACCTTCCTCTCTGCTTGCCTTCCTCTCTGCTCACCTTCCTCTCTGCTTGCCTTCCTCTCTGCTCACCTTCCTCTCTGCTCACCTTCCTCTCTGCTTGCCTTCCTCTCTGCTTGCCTTCCTCTCTGCTCACCTTCCTCTCTGCTTGCCTTCCTCTCTGCTCACCTTCCTCTCTGCTTGCCTTCCTCTCTGCTTGCCTTCCTCTCTGCTTGCCTTCCTCTCTGCTCACCTTCCTCTCTGCTCACCTTCCTCTATGCTTGCCTTCCTCTCTGCTCACCTTCCTCTCTGCTCACCTTCCTCTCTGCTTGCCTTCCTCTCTGCTCACCTTCCTCTCTGCTTGCCTTCCTCTCTGCTTGCCTTTCTCTCTGCTTGCCTTCCTCTCTGCTTGCCTTCCTCTCTGCTCACCTTCCTCTCTGCTTGCCTTCCTCTCTGCTCACCTTCCTCTCTGCTCACCTTCCTCTCTGCTTGCCTTCCTCTCTGCTCACCTTCCTCTCTGCTTGCCTTCCTCTCTGCTTGCCTTCCTCTCTGCTTGCCTTCCTCTCTGCTTGCCTTCCTCTCTGCTTGCCTTCCTCTCTGCTTGCCTTCCTCTCTGCTTGCCTTCCTCTCTGCTCACCTTCCTCTCTGCTCACATTTCTCTCTGCTCACCTTCCTCTCTGCTCACCTTCCTCTCTGCTCACCTTCCTCTCTGCTTGCCTTCCTCTCTGCTTGCCTTCCTCTCTGCTCACCTTCCTCTCTGCTCACCTTCCTCTCTGCTTGCCTTCCTCTCTGCTTGCCTTCCTCTCTGCTTGCCTTCCTCTCTGCTTGCCTTCCTCTCTGCTTGCCTTCCTCTCTGCTCACCTTCCTCTCTGCTCACCTTCCTCTCTGCTCACCTTTCTCTCTGCTCACCTTCCTCTCTGCTCACCTTCCTCTCTGCTCACCTTCCTCTCTGCTCACCTTCCTCTCTGCTTGCCTTCCTCTCTGCTCACCTTCCTCTCTGCTCACCTTCCTCTCTGCTCACCTTCCTCTCTGCTCACCTTCCTCTCTGCTTGCCTTCCTCTCTGCTCACCTTCCTCTCTGCTTGCCTTCCTCTCTGCTCGCCTTCCTCTCTGCTTACCTCCGATCCACCTTCCTCTGCCTTCCAGTCTACCTGCCCAACGAACAGCTCCCCAAATCAATTCTCGCTGTCTTGCCACAGTGTCTGCCTGCTTGTTGTCACGCCTGCCCGCTACAGCGCCCTTCCTGAAATATGTCTTCCTTTTGACTCACCTGCCTATCCATGTGTCTGCCTATGTTCCTGGCATGAAAGCATACCTGCATGGCACTCTGTTGTTAGTTTTGCAGCCCTCCTTTTCTTCCCATCTTACCTTTATTTTTCTTCCTTTCCCCTTCCTTCTCTTCCCTTCCTTTCCCTCCAGCCTGGACAAGTGGCCTCATGCTAGGGGTCGATGTGTGACGACGACAGGTGCGTGAAGACGGAACAGGAACATGTGTGTGTCCACCTGCATTGTTCTCACATAGTAGTGCGGGTCAATCAGAGCAATTCTCTTCCGGGATAGGCCATCAGTCTCTTCACCTCCGTTCCATATGTGATGGGGGTGGCTTGAGGCATGATGGTAGCAGGGCGCAGGTATGAGACAAATCGTACTTGCTTTCCACAACTTTATTCATCCATGGGTACAGGAGCCCCTGGCTGGTCCGAGGCCTGATGATAATGGCCTGGACCAACCCAAGACCATGGTCATAGTGATCTCTCCCCCAGATGGTATGGGGTCTCTCAAGAGACTGGTGGTGAACGCCTCTGTAGAGACTGATGGTGAGCTCTCTCCCGACCTGCCGACAGCCCCTCCTTATCAAAGCAACGCGCGGACCCCAGGGGAGCCAGGCTTGAAATCAGCAGTGGTGGATTTCAGCCTGTCTTGGGGTTGTGCTTTCCTAGTGATATAAAAAGGCTCATTGCTGCCTTATACTTACTTGAAATTATTCAAACCAAGTGTTGCCTTGATAGGCATAACAAAGTCAACCGAATGAATATTGCACCATTGCAATCAGATGCCTTAATTTAGAGAAATTATCAAATTTGTCTCTAGATTCTAACGATTTATGAATAGCCGCGCAAACGATAGAGGGGAGCTGTCCGAAGTCACATGTCAAGTTCAATTAACAAACAGATAAGGGAAGGCGCACTGGGACCCTCCCAGGCTGACAAGATACATAGTAGGCTGGTCTTACAACATATATAGAACATGGCCGTCTGAGACGCAGGATACATGATACAGGGATACAGGAGGGGGAGAGGGGAAAGAGGCTGACAGTGCTTGGTGGGGCCAGCGCTTTGACCAGGCAAAAGGGAGGAGGGGGAGGAGAGAGAGAGAGAGAGAGAGAGAGAGAGAGAGAGAGAGAGAGAGAGAGAAAGAGAGGAGAGAGAGAGAGAGAGAGAGTCCATGTCAAACTTTGGGCTTCACTTCACGCGGTCACACATACAAAGCTGTTTCTATTTTTCTTTGCATCACACTCTACCTCTGAATCTCGCCCCACAACTAGTCCAGACAAAAATCGCTACTCGGTTGAAGCGGTTTGAACTAAATAAAGAATAGATCTTTATTTTCGGGGGTGAGGAGGGGTGGGGGTGGGTGGAAAGCAGTTCAAATCTCTCTCCTCTCTCTCTCTCTCTCTCTCTCTCTCTCTCTCTCTCTCTCTCTCTCTCTCTCTCTCTCTCTCTCTCTTCCCCCAAAGACACACAGGTGACAGACAAACACACACACACACACACACACACACACACGCACGCACACACAAACACACACACACACACACACACACACACACACACACAAGATGTAAGATCCGTCCCGACCATAAATACGCATTGTACGAAAACCCCGAAACAGAATTTCAGGAAGATAGGATAAGCAGGGATGGACAAACAGAAATCGGTGTCACAGTACTCTGAGAAGGCTAAGCCACAATTTATTGAGGCGGAACAACACGTACTCCCGTGATTAAGGGTGTATTGGGTGCTCTGCAGAATGCAGGCCTCGCAGTAAATACAATGGCAGGATTTGCCACGCACATCTCCCAGTTCCCTAATCTTATAAGCACAGGGAATGGTTATGTTGTGAAGGTTCTAGATCATCGTAGCGCAGTCGGTTTGTTAATATCATCGGTCAGGCCGCTTAGGTCATTGCCCTGGCACGTGGTTGAGTCAGGCTAAATTTGTCTTGTTGTGTCACGTGACGTCAGTCGATTTCATCTCGGGCGTGAGCGAGAATATGCAGCTCTATTCACGAAGGATCTGGAACCTGTGGTTAGGTATATAAAGCACGACAAAGCGAGAGACACGGAGACACGAGGACACGAGCAGCAGATGCTGACAGAGTTAAGGTGAGAGCTTAACTTTGTAAGGAGTGAGTCCTCTGCGGCACTGCGCATAGAATGAAGCGAGTACGACGATACTACTTATTGTCACCGCTGTGTATGGACCAGTGAGGCTGAAATGGTCGTTATCGGCAACATTTCCGGACACTGTACCTCAAGTACTCTGTCCGCTCCGACAGAGTACCTCAGTGTGAAATCTCGGCATTTGAACGAGAACGAGACCGCACCCGCCACTCCGCCTGACTGACCGCACGCCCGGGGAGTTATGCTAAGATACGGCCGCGTTAATGTATCTGCGTTTTGTGACAAACGTCTTGCTCGGCGATACTGTATTTTATGCACCTTAACTGTCCGCGTGATTCGGGTGTAATCTTAAGCTAAATGACGTTTATTGGCGCTGCTGAAATGGTCGAAGTCGGAAACATTCGGAACGTCGTTTAGCTTAAGATTACACCCGAATCACGCGGACCGTTAAGGTGCATGGAGTACAGTACTGCCGAGCAAGACGTTAGTCACAAAACGCCGGATCTTAGCATAACTCCCCGGATGTGCGAAGTCAGTCAGGCGGAGTGGCGGGTGCGGTCTCGTTCTCGTTCAAATGTTGAGATTTCAAACTGGGGTACTCTGTCCGCCCGGACAGAGTACCTCGGGTACAGTGTCCGCGAATGTTTCCGACTTCGACAATTTCAGCCCTACTACGGTGTTGACTGCAAGGAAGGAAGATGTGACGTCATTGAGACAGCGCAACAGGCGTTGCACTGTCAGCGTCGCCTTTACGTCACCACAAACCAGACTACAGTACGTACTACACTGTATACACACACACACACACACACACACACACACACACACAAACACACACAACACTACACACGCAATAAAAACAATACACACACATAAATCACTGCACGTACACACACGAACTACACACAAACACACAACAATAACACACACAAAACAACACACACACAACACTACACCTACACAACACTATATACATACAACATTACACATACACAACACTTAGCACATACAACACTACACACACAATAAAAACACTACACACACATATATCACTGAACGTACACACACGAACTACACACAAACACACAACAATAACACACACAAAACAACACACACACAACACTACACCTACACAACACTATATACATACAACATTACACACACACACAACACTTAATACATACAACACTACACACACACAACACTATATACATACATTACACAAACACAACACTTAACACATACAACACTACACACACAAAACACTACACACACTATGGTACACACACACATGTATACATGAATGAATGAGAGAAAGATTGAATGAATTAGGTGTTACAGCCTACCATCCCTTGCATACTATGCACGTGACGCAATCGACAACGTACGTGTGCTAGAGATGACAGCAAGAGCTAGGCAAATCAGACATATAGTTATTCGCCTTCTATACGAATCGCGCAAGAAGATGCAATGGGTCTATTCAAACCTCCAACCCACAGTGGGAAATACACACAACACACAAAACAATACACCCACGTACAATAGTAGTACACACAACTGTAAACTGACAGCAGTACGCACGCAACAGTACACACAAAACAGTACACGCACAAAAGTACATACACAAGCAGCGGTGCATATAAAAGTACGCAGGCGGCAGAATACACATAATAGTACACCCAAAACAGTAAACACACTATCCTGGTACACATTTAACAGTGCACACACAACAGTAAACACACAATATAAGTACATACACACAAGTCCACACACAACAGTAAGCACACAACAGTATACACACGATAACAGAACACACACTAAAGTACGCACACAACAGCACACACAAAATGCACTCTTTGATGCAGCATGACTGGCTTTGAAAAGCGACCGATTTCATGTCCAGACACCCCTATGCAACGCACGTGCAACTGCTGTCATTACTTCGATCTTGCACTAACCTGTGACTGGTAGAGCCCCAAGATGAGCTGCTGTCCACTCTACACTCCTGCACACACAGGCACAACAACAATTATTCCAGTCACTTGGCACTGGGCAAACTCAGGCGAAAGACCCTGTGGGCTCACAGCCTCAGCCTCCGTGTCTGACACTGCACGTGAAGCAAACACTGTAGAGAACAGTGGACTTTTGCTGGAACACCCCCCCCCCCCTCTGCACAAGTGAAGGAATCCAAGAAACGGGGAACTCGCCAGTCAGAGCACGGGACAGTCAGCTCCCACACTCAGTAGTGCCAGCAGCAGCAGCAGCAGTCAGCCTTGGCCTAAGGTCACTAGCACCCACACCTATATCGATCCTCTTTCGGAGAGGCAGTGAGCAGTGACAGACCCTCCCTTACCTCTTTCCCCTCCCTCCTCCCACTCCCCGTACCCAGCTAGCTCGGCTGTGTGGGGGAAGGAAAGTAAAGAGAGGAGAGATGGGAAGGGAATGCAGAGCAAGGAATATAGGGGAAGGGGTTAAATACACTGGTGGGGGAAGGGGAGGGCGCGGATATTGATGGGACGGGTGGGGGTGTGGCCGGAACAAACGGTGGTTAATCTGGTCGCTAGGGAGGGAGAGGCTGAATACCGATTCCGGGTACAACGTCATCTGCTCGGTCAAGGTAAGGTCAAGGTAAGGTCAGGGTGAAGGAAAGCAGAAGGAATACAGGGAAGAGAGCGAGAACGACAGACAAGACAGACAGACAGACACTGACAGAGACAGTCTGAGAGAGAGAGAGAGAGAGAGAGAGAGAGAGAGAGAGAGAGAGAGAGAGAGAGAGAGAGAGAGAGAGAGAGAGAGAGAGAGAGAAACGCTTCAGTATTAAGACTTGCTGATAGATTTACGTCTCTGTCTTCTTGAGACCACGCTGCCAAGTACCCTCCATCATCCAGCTTACAGACATCTAGCTTCAAGGTAGGAAGGACAGCAGGAAGGGAAGCAGGAGATGGGAAGGTCAAGGAGGAGGAGGGAAGGAGGAGGAGGGGGAGCAGGAGGAGAGAAGGAGGACACAGAAGAGCAAAAGCAGAAGGAAGACAACTAGAGGGAGCAAGATGTGCAAGAGCGGATGAGATAGAGGCAGGAATTACGCACAGAACCAGGAAGACAAGAAGGAAGAAAACTGGGGGAAAGGGAAAACTACAGAAGAAGGAGATGGAACCGAAATAAAAGAAGCAGGAGCTAGAGGGGCAGCGTGAAATTGACATCAACTGAGAGCTGCACCCAAAGTGCGATAAGTGGGACGTTTACAAGTAGTGAGAGAAAGGAAAATAGAAAACACTAGAAAGCACTCTGAGAGCGCAAACGCCCACCAGGGGCTGTACCACTGCACCATTCCTCTCCCATGACCTGTGTAGTTTACCCAGGGGCTGTACCACTGCACCATTCCTCTCCCATGACCTGTCTAGTTTACCCAGGGGCTGTACCACTGCACCATTCCTCTCCCATGACCTGTCTAGTTTACCCAGGGGCTGTACCACTGCACCATTCCTCTCCCATGACCTGTCTAGTTTACCCAGGGGCTGTACCACTGCACCATTCCTCTCCCATGACCTGTCTAGTTTACCCAGGGGCTGTACCACTGCACCATTCCTCTCCCATGACCTGTCTAGTTTACCCAGGGGCTGTACCACTGCACCATTCCTCTCCCATGACCTGTCTAGTTTACCCAGGGGCTGTACCACTGCACCATTCCTCTCCCATGACCTGTCTAGTTTACCCAGGGGCTGTACCACTGCACCATTCCTCTCCCATGACCTGTCTAGTTTACCCAGGGGCTGTACCACTGCACCATTCCTCTCCCATGACCTGTGTAGTTTACTTCAGTTTAGCGTCTGCTGGCGGTCTCTGAGTGTGTGCGGAACACGTACGTCGGCGTCGTCAATAGTTTGACGTCATCAACCTCGTGATGAGTGATCACTTTCTCTTTCTGGTTGTAATTCCTAAACGTGATTGTACCTTCGATGTCACCCTGACCTTGCACCAAATTTCATCCGCATCCGTTTAGAACTTTGTGAGTTATTTTGCGTAAGAACTAACGAACAGCACTGCAGACATTAACGTACAAACTCACGGCACCAAATTATACTACTCTACACTACACTATAGCGCACTACTCTACACTACACTATAGCGCACTACTCTACACTACACTACAGCGCACTACTCTACACTACACTATAGCGCACTACTCTACACTACACTATAGCGCACTACTCTACACTACACTACAGCGCACTACTCTACACTACACTACAGCGCACTACTCTACACTACACTATAGCGCACTACTCTACACTACACTATAGCGCACTACTCTACACTACACTGTAGCGCACTACTCTACACTACACTACAGCGCACTACTCTACACTACACTGTAGCGCACTACTCTACACTACACTGTAGCGCACTACTCTACACTACACTACAGCGCATTACTCTACACTAGACTATAGCGCACTACTCTACACTACACTATAGCGCACTACTCTACACTACACTATAGCGCACTACTCTACACTACACTATAGCGCACTACTCTACACTACACTATAGCGCACTACTCTACACTACACTATAGCGCACTACTCTACACTACACTATAGCGCACTACTCTACACTACACTGTAGCGCACTACTCTACACTACACTACAGCGCACTACTCTACACTACACTGTAGCGCACTACTCTACACTACACTGTAGCGCACTACTCTACACTACACTACAGCGCATTACTCTACACTAGACTATAGCGCACTACTCTACACTACACTATAGCGCACTACTCTACACTACACTATAGCGCACTACTCTACACTACACTATAGCGCACTACTCTACACTACACTATAGCGCACTACTCTACACTACACTATAGCGCACTACTCTACACTACACTATTGCGCACTACTCTACACTACACTATAGCGCACTACTCTACACTACACTATAGCGCACTACTCTACACTATTGCGCACTACTCTACACTACACTATAGCGCACTACTCTACACTACACTATAGCGCACTACTCTACACTACACTATTGAGCACTACTCTACACTACACTATAGCGCACTACTCTACACTACACTATAGCGCACTACTCTACACTGCACCGCACTACTCTACACTACACTATAGCGCACTACTCTACACTACACTATAGCGCACTACTCTACACTACACTACAGCGCACTACTCTACACTACACTACAGCGCACTACTCTACACTACACTATAGCGCACTACTCTACACTACACTATAGCGCACTACTCTACACTACACTATAGCGCACTACTCTACACTACGCTACAGCGCACTACTCTACACTACACTATAGCGCACTACTCTACACTACACTACAGCGCACTACTCTACACTACACTACAGCGCACTACTCTACACTACACTATAGCGCACTACTCTACACTACACTATAGCGCACTACTCTAAACTACACTACAGCGCACTACTCTACACTACACTATAGCGCACTACTCTACACTACACTACAGCGCACTACTCTACACTACACTATAGCGCACTACTCTACACTACGCATCTTAGCATAACTCCCCGGGCGTGCGAAGTCAGTCAGGCGGAGTGGCGGGTGCGGTATGAGCTGAACACAAATAACATTGTAAATACGCAAACAGAGCCTGCAGTGTCAAAAACATCCTCTTTTCTTCATACGCGCGTGTTCATCAGACGACAGAAAACATCAAATTTCATTTAATCACGCATTAGTCTTGGCAGCGTTCAGCGGACGAAGTAAACATCAAACTACGGCGACCATAAGTCATAACGTAAACTTTACGAGTTGCAGACGAAACTATCACAGTCACGTGACACGACCCGGCCAATCAGAAGCGGTGACGCCGGCAGGGCATAGCTGTGTTTAGCTGCTTTCTTAGAAAAATGCAGGTTACTTGTACAAGAACAGTTCCAAAGAGCTGGTCTGTCTCGAATTTAAAGAATCAGAAGGGAGGATTTGTCGTCAATCAAAAGAAGTTTAATGGAAACAAGTTTTGAACAACATGCAGTAAGAGGAGCGGATGTAGGCCTATTCATTTAAATGAGAAGCTAATATGGAGAGCGGGTGGAGGGCGTGTAGCGTGGAAAATAGTAACCCGTGGAAAACAGTGACGGAAGTCATCGCAGAGTTATCTGCGAGGGACGTGCTTTATGCAATTTACCGCTCCTGCACCTGTTCTTCGCATGGAATATATTCCGACAAACGACGCATTAGTTGCTTTACGAGGTTTTGGTGCATTTGTGTAGTTTAACACATGATGTAGCGTTCAAAAAAGTTTTTCCCCGTGTAAAGCCGTCTCCCCTGCCGGAAATAATATGGGAGTCACCTCCCTGTAGTCTGTTTGTAGTCTGGTTTTATAAAACGCGACCGTTGACTGACTTGGCACGCCCGGGGAGTTATGCTAAGATCCGGCCGCGTAAATATATCTGCGTTTTGTGACAAACGTCTTGCTCGGCGGTACTGTACTCCATGCACCTTAACGGTGCGCGTGATTCGGGTGTAATCTTAAGCTAAACGACGTTCCGAATGTTTCCGACTTAGACCATTTCAGCAGCGCCAATAAACGTCGTTTAGCTTAAGATTACACCCGAATCACGCGCACCGTTAAGGTGCATGGAGTACAGTACCGCCGAGCAAGACGTTTGTCACAAAACGCAGATATATTTACGCGGCCGGATCTTAGCATAACTCCCCGGGCGTGCCAAGTCAGTCAGGCGGAGTGGCGGGTGCCGTCTCTTTTTAGAGTTGAATTTTCAGAAAATCCCTCGCAGATAACTCTGCGATGACTTCCGACACTGTTTTCCACGGGTTACTATTTTCCACGCTACAGGGCGTGTAGCAGCCAAAAGTTACTCCCGGCCAAAAGTTACTCCGGAAGTCATCGCAGAGTTATCTGCTCGGGACGTGCTGAGAATTCCACTCTAAAAAGAGACGGCACCCGCCACTCCGCCTGACTGACTTTGCACGCCCGGTGAGTTATGCTAAGATCCGGCCGCGTAAATATATCTGCGTTTTGTGACAAACGTCTTTCTCGGCGGTACTGTACTCCATGCACCTTAACGGTGCGCGTGATTCGGGTGTAATCTTAAGCTAAACGACGTTTATTGGCGCTGCTGAAATGGTCGAAGTCGGAAACATTCGGAACGTCGTTTAGCTTAAGATTACACCCGAATCACGCGCACCGTTAAGGTGCATGGAGTACAGTACCGCCGAGCAAGACGTTTGTCACAAAACGCAGATATATTAACGCGGCCGGATCTTAGCATAACTCCCCGGGCGTGCCAAGTCAGTCAACGGTCGCGTTTTATAAAACCAGACTACAAATAGACTACAGGGAGGTGACTCCCATATCATTTCCGGCAGCGGAGACGGCTTTGCACGGGGAAAAACTTTTTTGAACTCTATATTATGTGTTAAACTACACAAATGCACCAAAAACACAAAAACTCGTAAAGAAACTAATGCGTCGTTTGTCGGGATATATTCCATGCAAAGAACAGGTGCAGGAGTGGTAAATCGCATAAAGAAAAAGCCGAGCAGATAACTCTGCGATGACTTCCGGAGTAACTTTTGGCTGCTACAGGGCGGACCTCATCTGTGTCTAACGTCAAGACCGCAAACGACATTACATCTACAAACAAACCCCAAAAAAGCAAGAAGAAGAAGAAAAAGAATAGACAGTTTTTCCCTAATCCGATCCGTGTGACACTTTTCTCTGTGGATATTTGAAAAGCTTGCGGCATGCCACTGATGCGCACTTCAGTCTCTCCATGTTGATTGCAAAGCAACAGCCAGACAGTGTTGCCAGGCTCGGCATTTTCGCTCTACTTGAGCCAGGGCTACTCTACCTCGACCACACACGTACTTGGCGCTGTCCAGTGACGGCTTCTATTCCCACACACAAACACGTCATAAGGACAAACTGCGTCGTGTGACATGGACGCATTTCTCCTGCTTTCTCCCGTGTTTAATGCGAAGTTAAATCTTACAGCGCATGTAGATTTCACACGAGCCAAGATTTTGCTAAATGTACATCCGTTCTACGGACAAATCAAGAATGGTTATCTCACCATGAAGTCCGTGACCCGTTGCCACCACAAGACAGGATAACTATGATCTCCGCCAGTTCCATCACGTCAGCACGAGTAGAATAAGTTTTCTCATTTTCTGGTGTCTCCTGTTTGAACGATGACCAGTTCTGAATAGGCTTGACCAGCACAAGTCACTCATATACGGCGAGATGGAGGAGGAATTGAACTGTGTCGAATTTTGTGTCGTCTCCTGTACCTCTCATTAATTAACTGACAACGCGTTTCGAGATGCAGGGATGACCAGCGATGATGAAATGGCCTGATCATCTTCTTTAATTTGAAAAAACACAAAGCAAAATTATTGAAATATGTACTGAAAAGAAAAAAATGGCCATTCGTCGAAGACCCGGTCCACACAGCCTGACTGGCCAACTCTACGTCACAAGAAAATTGCTTCAGGCTACGTTTCCCCTTCTCCTTCGTTACACATCGTATCTATTATGGACAGAAATAGCCACCATTTCCTGATCAGCAATGGCCTGTGCGACCAATAAAATTTGCTACTGATCAAACGTTTTGATAACACTCGAGTCGTTTCGTAAATACGTCGATTCAACAACACATTAAGTTCGGGAAATTGCGACTCAAGGAATCTAAGTACAATCTCAAGAATTCAGCCTCCTGCTTTAAAAATAAATCCCAATTTTAACAAAAGCATCCCGAATGATAAATAACGTAATTTTCTCATACGTCAAATATACGATATACATGTATACATGTACTACGTTTTAAAAAATTCCCTCAATCTCATAATTTTTCCGTCCCTCTCTATCTTCTTCGCGCCACACCCGTCTTTCTGTCTGCATGCCTGTCAGCCTGCCTGTCTGCCTGCCTGCCTGCCTGCCTGCCTGCCTGCCTGCCTGCCTGCCTGCCTGCCTGCCTGCCTGCCTGCCTGCCTGCCTGCCTGCCTGTCTGTCTGTCCGTCTCTCTATCTGTCCGTCTCTATCTCTCCGTCTGCCTGTCTGCCTGTCTGTCTGTCTGTCAGTCTGTCTGTCTGTCTGTCTGCGCTCAGGCATGCACGCATGCACACACACATTAACACACGCACGTGCACATACACAAACACGCAACCGCTCTCTCTCTCTCTCTCTCTCTCACACACACACACACACACACACACACACACACACACTCATACACATGCACACACATACGCACACACGCACACTCACGCAGACACACATACACACACATACTCATAAACACACACACTCAAATACACATACACATATACACTTCAATCATGAGGCCAAGAACTCGCCTAAGAAATGACGCTAAGAGAGACGGGGACTCGAAGCTTCGTGACACGTGACACATCCGACAAGCGAGGAAAGGCATAACAAAAACAGTCATTTGCCACAGAGAGCCGGAAGGATGAATGTCAAGTCATAATTCGTGATAGGACAGTTCTGAGACTGGTGAAGCCGAGGGCTGGAGAGAGAAAAGAAAGTACTGTAACCAAAGACCGTGTATACACGATCTTTGCTGTAACCACCAAGCGTCTGACTCGCAGGAACAAAATGGCGGATCACGCGCAGCTTAGACGCCCAGACTGCTAAACACGCGTCAGAAAATGTCAGAAGTGACGTGCTGGCCTTGGCGGTCCGGCTGTCTTCCAGACACTCGCGACATGGACGTCTCAGTCAGCTGAAAGAAGTCACTACACGACACGCGAGCAGCCTCAGGTTCCTGGCCTACACCGTGTCTGCAGAGGCACTGGTTTGAGGTTTAGACCTGGACATGCACGGACGGAAGAATGATCGGATTTATCCCTGTCGGCCGCCCTACTATACATTGTCACATTGATTTCTTTTTCATTAAAAAAAGACCAATCAAAAAGCATTCTTTCAATGAGGACACGCTCTACTACACATTTTCCTATCAATATATGTTCTATTTATATATTAAAAAGGCAAATGAAAAAACATTATTTCAAAGTGGACACGCCCTACAAGACATTGTCTTATCGATTTCTGTTGTTTCATTTTTTTATCAGGCAAATGAAAAAACGTCATTTCAATGAGGACAAGCCCGTACTACATATTATCCTATCGATGTCTGTTTAATAAAAAGGGCCAATGAAAAAAAGTTATTTCAACGAAAACACGCCCTACTACACGCTGTCACATCAAATTCTGTTTCACAGAAAACGGCCGATAAAACAATTGTTTCAATGAGAACATGACCAGGGAAAACTCGGTCTTGGTCTTACATAAATATGCCTCTCCTCGTCTGCGGTGGGAGACAGACAGGAAGTGACGTAAGTAGGACGCTAATCTGGGACAGGTGTCGTGCATTAGCAGTCTTTCATATAACATCCGGCTGTCAGTACAGTCAACATTCTCTCTCTGTCTGTCTTGGTCTCTGTCTTTGCCTCTCTCTGTCTTTGTCTCTCTCTGTCTTTGATTCTGTCTTTGTCTCTCGCTCTCTCTCTCTCTCTCTCTCTCTCTCTCTCTCTCTCTCTCTCTCACACACACACACACAGACTTTCTCATTTCATCTCTCTTTTCTCATTTTTTCTCTTTCTTTCATTCTCTCTCTCTCTCTTTCTCTTTCTCTCTCTCTCTCTCTCTCTCTCTCTCTCTCTCTCTCTCTCTCTCTCTGTGTGTGTGTGTGTGTGTGCAATAAATTCCGATAATAATTATGTGTAATGTTACCAATGAATATACAACATGTCATGCAGACAAAAAAGTACACAAATCGTGTGTTTCATGATGCACAAAATACACTGTCGATGAGTGTGCCATGCTGTGAAGAGTGTATTAACAATGATTCGTGTATTATATAAGATGTTAAGGCATCATCTACCAGACTGAAATGTTTTGAGCACTATGAGTTATGTTCTTCTCCTTATTGGTAATTTAACTCTCCAAACTGTCAAATAGACATTGATGACTGATGTTCATCATCAGCCATTTGTCTCTACAATTACTGTGCGAGTATGCAGTTTTCTTGTTAAATTATGCGATGTTTTATAGCTATTTCATTACTGAAACAATTCTACGTATGTACATACCATGTTCTGCTTTTACGTTTGTACAAAAATGTAAGTCTTATCTTCTTGACGGGTCGTCGGCCGCAATAAAGAAAGCAATCAATCAATCAATCTCTCTCTCTCTCTATCTCTCTCTCTCTCTCTCTCTTTCTCTCTCTCTCTCCTCTGACTCCGGAGAGATATCTACATAGCCACAGGCTGTCGCCTAGCCGAGGGGAGAGCAAGGGGTGCGGGGATCTGAAGGACACTTCTACACTGCATTCATCATGCATCGTCCGGGTCAAGATCTGGGTCGCTTCGTCACAGCTGGGCCCGTGACGGTGTGAGGGAGAGGCAGCTGCGAGATCTCGCATCTTCACGCAGCAGCGCTGGACAAATATCAGGGTGCCTGGGGCAGCCACCTCGACAGCGGCAAAGCGAATTCTTGAGAGCGTGACCCGCTTTCATCACGACCTGTGGCCAGCAGTCTGCCTCATCAGTACTTCCCCTGACATAGCTTGGAATAAAATTATTATTTAAAAATCAAAAAATAAATCCGAACCAGTTCCTACACGGTAACAGCAACAAACTAAACAGCTCATTACAGTTGTGTGTTTTTTTCTTTAGTAGTGGCTCATTTTACGAACTTTTGTTTTCACTCTCTCACATCAAAAAATCATAAAAGTGCACATGATCGAATATCCCTAGGCATCGTGCGTCATACCTGTAGTGGCATACCCATAACTACAGCATGCGGTATGAAGTCCTCTTACTTCATCGTCGGATTGCTCTGCAGGAAAGTTACTACACACACATGACACTATGAGGAAGTGAGGAGTGAGCGAACTAGTTCCCGATACTTAATAAAAACCTTCCTTACTTTTAGACACTTTTACGACGCATACAGCTATGAGGAAGTATGGGGAGAAAGCTCTCTTCAACCCGATGACATTCATACGTTCTTTGTTTTCGCTGGCAACACTGAAAACTATTTTCAGGCGGCAAGGTCTGAATCCGGGCCGCTGCAGCATCCGGGCCAAGAGAGCCGGAACAGCCACACCTGTGTGAGGCGTGCTTCACTGTGAAACAGGCAGGTTACAGACACCTGTGTGAGGCGTGCTTCACTGTGAAACAGGCAGGTTACAGACATCTGTGTGAGGCGTGCTTCACTGTGAAACAGGCAGGTTACAGACATCTGTGTGATGTGTGCTTCACTGTGAAACAGGCAGGTTACAGACATCTGTGTGTTGCGTGCTTCACTGTGAAACAGGCAGGTTACAGACATCTGTAAGGGCCTGCTTCACTGTGAAACAGGCAGGTTACAGACATCTGTGAGGATTGCTTCACTGTGAAACAGGCAGGTTACAGACACCTCTGTGAGGATTGCTTCACTGTGAAACAGGCAGGTTACAGACACCTGTGTGAGGCGTGCTTCACTGTGAAACAGGCAGGTTACAGACATATGTGTGTTGCCTGCTTCACTGTGAAACAGGCAGGTTACAGACATATGTGTGTTGCCTGCTTCACTGTGAAACAGACAGATTACAGACATCTGTGAGGATTGCTTCATTGTGATACAGGCAGGTTACAGACATAATTATGTGTGTTGCCTGCTTCACTGTGAAACAGACAGGTTACAAACACCTGTGTCAGGCGTGCTTTACTCTGAAACATGCAGGTTACAGACACGAAACGTGCTTCACTGTGAAACAGGCAGGTTACAGACATATGTATGATGCCTGCTTCACTGTGAAACAGGCAGGTTACAGACATCTGTAAGAGGCATGCTTCACTGTGAAACAGGCAGGTTACAGACATCTGTAAGAGGCATGCTTCACTGTGAAACAGGCAGGTTACAGACATCTGTATGATGCGTGCTTCACTGTGAAACAGGCAGGTTACAGACATATGTATGATGCCTGCTTCACTGTGAAACAGGCAGGTTACAGACATCTGTGTGATGCGTGCTTCACTCTGAAACAGGCAGGTTACAGATATCTGTGTGAGGATTGCTTTACTGAAAAACAGGCAGGTTACAGACATCTGTGAGGCGTGCTTCACTGTGAAACAGGCAGGTTACAAACACCTGAATGAGGCGTGCTTTGCTGTGAAACATTCAGGTTACAGATATATGCGTGATGCGTGCTTCACGGAGAGGCAAGTAGGTATTATACATGGATGAGCAGTAGTTTTGCTATGAATCGGACAGGTCAAACGCAAACGTTTGATTAGTGGTTTCGTTTTGAAGTAAGCAGGGGGGAAAATCTAAAGAAACAATCATCTCTTTGTGAAGGAGCCAAGTAAAAGATGCCTGAGTGTGCAGTGATTCTATTATGAAGCAGGCAGATTAATTACACTATGTGAACGCTTCTTGATCTGCACGTAAAGTGGGTTCAGTGAGATACTGCAGCTTGGAAACACACACACATGATCTGCACGTAAAGTGGGTTCAGTGAGATAATGCAGCTTGGAAACACACACACAAACAGTGGATGTACGGCAGCTTATGAACAGTTGTATGTGCTGTAATCTTACACAGAGAGAAACCATATTGCGACACCTGCATGAGCAACACTTTCCTCAACGTGGTGTGCATGGATAACGCTATCCCTCTACGCGATGCACCCTGGTAAGTGCAATGCACCCTAGTAAGTGCAATGCAAACTTTGAGAGACCCTGCCCTGGGCCTGAGATTCAGGGAAAAGCCACCCCTTTGTATGCAGTGCCTTTTCTCAGTCACTCAGCCAGCCAGCCAGACAGGCTAGTCTGGCAAGACAAATCATGTACTGCAAGGAAGCTGTTCAGAAAAGATGTGCACGTGTGTGGTCTGTGATGCAGCCCATACAGGTTAATTAAGCAAGGCAGACTGGATAAGATCGCGACTAATGAGCCAGGGTCCTTTCGGTAGGCCAGGTAAGATGCACACCTGTACACCTATGCATTTTCTGTCAGGCAGGCAGACTGGGTAGGACAGGACCACGTTTAACAAGCCATGCTCCTTCCAGCAGGGCAGGCGTAACGGCCAGGTAGATGCGTACCTGCGTGATTACTGCAGGGCATGCGTAACGGCCAGGTAGATGAGTACCTGCGTGCTTACTGCAGGGCAGGCGTAACGGCCAGGTAGATGCGTACCTGCGTGCTTACTGCAGGGCAGGCGTAACGGCCAGGTAGATGCGTACCTGCGTGCTTACTGCAGAGCAGGCGTAACGGCCAGGTAGATGTGTACGTACCTGCGTGCTTACTGCAGGGCAGGCTGGCAGTTTAGAAAAGATCACCTGGACAGCCCCAGCCCAGGCAGCTCAGGTAGCCAGGCAGACGGGCAGGTGAGCTACTCCTCACTGGTGGCACCAGCTCTACCCAAGCCTGTCCCCACCCAGACCCAGGCCCGATCAATTTCTGGGTCTGCCTGCCTTCTCAGAGATCGATAGATCGATACAGGGTGAAAAGGTTTTGAAAGTCTCCAGCCTGGGAACTCGGACGTGGCTTTGCCTCCTTCCTTCTCCAGCACCGTAATTGCTATGAATGTTCATTCCGTGTTCCTGCCTCACCTGCAGCTGTGCACACAGGCAGACGACGCTGTCTGCCTCTCTCTCTCTCTCTCTCTCTCTCTCTCTCTCTCTCTCTCTCTCTCTCTCTCTATATATATATATATATATATATATATATATATATCACTCCATGACGCACGCACACACACACACACACACACACACACACACACACACACACACACACACACACACACACACACACACACAAAGCTACTTGTCTGTTCTGGACAGAAAACCATTCCGGGACGCATTCATTCAGTTTCGAACAGGCTTCAGTGAGCTATACTGCCATAAGTTCCGATTATAAAGATAAAGAAGATAATCTGTACGTCTGTCCCACTTGTAGGGAAACGTTCGAGAGTGAAACCCATTTTTGGTGTTCTTGTCCTGTGTATGAAGACATCAGACGAAAATATCTTTCACCCGAGACATGTTCGATATTCTGGAGTAATGCTGAAAATGATGTGTCGCCACTGGATGTCTCTGAAATAAGATCTTTCGCTACATACCTGTACCACGCCTTACAGAGACGCCGGGAGGCGATGTCAACGGAATTCTTCCCTGCCGGGGATGCTTGATATTTTGTATTTTGTATGTTGTGACAGGCCTAACAATAAACTGTTCGTTCTCTCTCTCTCTCTCTCTCTCTCTCTCTCTCTCTCTCTCTCTCTCTCTCTCTCTCTCTCTCTCTCTCCCTCTCTCTCTCTCTCTCTCTCACACACACACATACACACACACACACATACACACACACACACACACACACACACACACACACGCACACACACACAGACACACACAAACTCCATGCATATAATCAAGGGAAACACTTTCAGGGATGTGTACACCTTTATCAACCTTTGTGTTGACTTCGATGTTGCTGGAATCAGCAAAGAGGAATGGGAAATGCTGAAACAGATACCATGACGACAATTTTCTCCCCTCCATCCGGGTATCTGCATATATATGCATGCGTTTAGCCCTGCTGCCGAGGTGTGAGGTGTGACTGCAGAACAGGTGCGACCTTTTCGTCTCGCACTCTCTCTACAATGCATCACGTGATTCCCCGGACAGTCACAGGTGGAGATGAATACCCCCGTCTCCCACAACTCTAGTCTCTAGTCTTTCCCTTCCATCGTACCCGTCCCCAACACTCCAGTTCCCCTCCACACACGCTCTAACCCACACACATGTCTCTTCACGCGCGCCACACATGCACACACAATTACACATGCGCGCGCACACACTCCACACACATGCAAGCGTTGGCACACATATATACAAACGCGCACACACATACATTAACATACATACACACGCGCGCGCGCACACACACAAAACAAACACACACGCATACAAGACACAACACACAAGCACACAACTGCCATTCATGCTGTACAGAGGCTACTGCCATTCATGCTGTACAGAGGCTACTGCCATTCATGTTGGATAGAGGCTACTGCCATTCATGTTGGATAGAGGTTACTGCCATTTATGCTGTACAGAGGCTACTGCCATTCATGTTGGATAGAGGTTACTGCCATTCATGCTGTACGGAGGCTACTGCCATTCATGCTGTACAGAGGCTACTGCCATTCATGCTGTACGGAGGCTACTGCCATTCATGTTGGATAGAGGCTACTGCCATTCATGCTGTACGGAGGCTACTGCCATTCATGCTGTACAGAGGCTACTGCCATTCATGCTGTACAGAGGCTACTGCCATTCATGCTGTACAGAGGCTACTGCCATTCATGTTGGATAGAGGCTACTGCCATTCATGCTGTACAGAGGCTACTGCCATTCATGTTGGATAGAGGCTACTGCCATTCATGCTGTACAGAGGCTACTGCCATTCATGCTGTACGGAGGCTACTGCCATTCATGTTGGATAGAGGTTACTGCCATTCATGCTGTACGGAGGCTACTGCCATTCATGCTGTACAGAGGCTACTGCCATTCATGTTGGATAGAGGCTACTGCCATTCATGCTGTACAGAGGCTACTGCCATTCATGCTGTACGGAGGCTACTGCCATTCATGTTGGATAGAGGCTACTGCCATTCATGCTGTACAGAGGCTACTGCCATTCATGCTGTACAGAGGCTACTGCCATTCATGTTGGATAGAGGCTACTGCCATTCATGCTGTACAGAGGCTACTGCCATTCATGCTGTACAGAGGCTACTGCCATTCATGTTGTACAGAGGCTACTGCCATTCATGTTGGATAGAGGCTACTGCCATTCATGCTGTACGGAGGCTACTGCCATTCATGTTGAAGAGGTACTGCCATTCATGCTGTACAGAGGCTACTGCCATTCATGTTGGATAGAGGTTACTGCCATTCATGCTGTACGGAGGCTACTGCCATTCATGTTGGATAGAGGCTACTGCCATTCATGCTGTACAGAGGCTACTGCCATTCATGCTGTACAGAGGCTACTGCCATTCATGTTGGATAGAGGCTACTGCCATTCATGCTGTACAGAGGCTACTGCCATTCATGCTGTACGGAGGCTACTGCCATTCATGTTGGATAGAGGCTACTGCCATTCATGCTGTACAGAGGCTACTGCCATTCATGCTGTACAGAGGCTACTGCCATTCATGTTGGATAGAGGCTACTGCCATTCATGTTGGATAGAGGCTACTGCCATTCATGCTGTACAGAGGCTACTGCCATTCATGCTGTACAGAGGCTACTGCCATTCATGCTGTACAGAGGCTACTGCCATTCATGCTGTACAGAGGCTACTGCCATTCATGCTGTACAGAGGCTACTGCCATTCATGCTGTACAGAGGCTACTGCCATTCATGCTGTACGGAGGCTACTGCCATTCATGTTGGATAGAGGCTACTGCCATTCATGCTGTACAGAGGCTACTGCCATTCATGCTGTACAGAGGCTACTGCCATTCATGTTGGACAGAGGCTACTGCCATTCATGTTGTACAGAGGCTACTGCCATTCATGTTGGATAGAGGCTACTGCCATTCATGTTGGACAGAGGCTACTGCCATTCATGCTGTACAGAGGCTACTGCCATTCATGTTGGATAGAGGCTACTGCCATTCATGTTGGACAGAGGCTACTGCCATTCATGCTGTACAGAGGTTTCTGCCATTTATGTTGGACAGAGGCTACTGCCATTCATGTTGTACAGAGGCTACTGCCATTCATGTTGGATAGAGGCTACTGCCATTCATGTTGGACAGAGGCTACTGCCATTCATGTTGGATAGAGGCTACTGCCATTCATGCTGTACAGAGGCTACTGCCATTCATGCTGTACAGAGGCTACTGCCATTCATGTTGGATAGAGGCTACTGCCATTCATGCTGTACAGAGGCTACTGCCATTCATGCTGTACAGAGGCTACTGCCATTCATGTTGGATAGAGGCTACTGCCATTCATGCTGTACAGAGGCTACTGCCATTCATGTTGGACAGAGGCTACTGCCATTCATGTTGTACAGAGGCTACTGCCATTCATGTTGGATAGAGGCTACTGCCATTCATGTTGGATAGAGGCTACTGCCATTCATGTTGGATAGAGGCTACTGCCATTCATGCTGTACAGAGGCTACTGCCATTCATGTTGGATAGAGGCTACTGCCATTCATGCTGTACATCACAGCACTGCCACAGCCCTCACATCATGCCTTTCATCATCATCATCATCATCATCATCATCATCATCATCATCATCATCATCATCATCATCATCATCATTATCATCATCAGGAAGAAGATGATACGCTAATTCTAAAAATTAATTCGAGCTCTTCGTCAAACAACTGTGTTGTGGAGCATAACAATTTTACTCACCTCCCTTCCTTCCTTCCTTCCTTCCTTCCTTCCTTCCTTCATTCATTCCTGCCTGCCTGCCTGCCAGTATGCCAGCCTGCCTGCCTGCCAGCCTGCCTGCCTGCCTGCCTGCCAGCCTGCATGCCTGACTGCATGCATGCCAGCCTGCATGCATGCCTGCCAGCCTGCCAGCCTTCATGCCTGCCTGCCAGCCTGCCTGCCAACCTGCATGCCTGCCAGCCTGCCAACCCACCTCTTTATGGCCAAACAGACAGTTACATGGTTTTTGTGCACAGTGAAGGCGGGCCTGGGAGTAGCTGCCCGTTACGCACAACTGCACGTATTCGTCCCACACTGCCCTGACGCCGTGACCCCTGCCCTCTGTGCTGTCTCTCGGTCGGCCCTGTCTGTGTGACCGGGGCTTTGATCGCAACACACACATACATGCACGCATACATACACACGCGTGCGCGCGTGCACACACACACACACACGCGCGCACATACTCAAGCACACACGCAAACAAGAACACAAACACACATACACACACACACATATGCAAGCACGCACGCATACATACAAGCACGTACACTCACACGAGCGAGTAAAAGATTCCCCCTCCCCCCACTCACACACACTCTCTCTCTCTCTATCTCACACACACACACACACACACACACACACACACACACACACACACACACACAGACACACACTATACACACTAATAAACACGCGCGCGCGCGCACGCACTTACGCACACACACACATGTACTCACACACAAACCTACACACACACACACATGTACTCACACAGACACACACATGAACACACACACACACACACATACACATACTCAAACACACAAACGCATACACACAAACGCATTCACACACATACACAAGCACACACACACGCACAAACACACACACACATGCAAACACACACACATACATCCACATACACTTAACACACACATACACACACACACGCACAAACACACACACATAGACACACACACACATAGACACTTACACACACATACAAACACACACCACACATACACACATACACTTAATACACACATACACACACACACGTACAAACACACACCCATAGACACATACACACACACATAGACACACACACACACATACACATACAAACACACAAACACACTTTACACACACATACACACACACGCACAAAAACACACACATACACACACACGTACAAAGACACACACACAAACACACACACATAGACACACAAGCACAAACACACGCACAAACACACACATACACACACACGTACAAAGACACACACACAAACACACACACATAGACACACAAGCACAAACACACGCTCAAACACACACATACACACACACACACACACGTACAAAGACACACACACACACATACACTTAACACACATCCACACACATACACTTAACACACATCCACACACATACACTTAACACACATCCACACACTCACAGTGTTCCCGTAAGGCGGTGGAAGGACTTGTCCCACTGCACTTCGAGGCCTGTCTGGCTACCTCCGTGAATGAGTCATGCCTTGCGGCTGCGGGTCAGCGACAAACCGAGTCTGTTTCTCTGTCACGTTCGCACCTGACGGTGATGCAATGCTATTTTTATGCCAACTTCCGCGCGCGCGCGCACACACACACACATACACACACACACACACACACACACACACACACACACACACACACAGAGATACGCGCACACACACACGTTACTGAGTGAATCACACCACACATACAATGACTATACACATGTAAACAGATCCCAAACGCAAGCACATACATGTATATACACATTCATCCAGATGTAACAAATAGTATACACATACACACCTACATTTACACTCGCACACTTACCCCAACACTCGCGCAAACAAATGTATCACGATGCATATCTCACAACTGCAGACACACATAACAAAACAAGTGATGTTATACCTTATCAACCAAAGTAGACGCACCAGTAGGTCACTGTTATCTTCAACACGTAATAGCTCGGATGACAAAGGCAGCTCATACATGCTTGAGCCTACGATTTTTCTGTGCAGCCAGATGCACGGTCAAAACCCACTGCATGCACGATGGGATTAAAGTGTTGACTTTATGATTGCCACCTTCTCGTAGTTCAAAACTTACTGACACCATACTATTAAAACGTTTTACCCTCATGTAATGAGTTCAACTACACAATTTTAAGAAAGAGTATACTCATAATTTTGCATTTATCGACAATGTAAAAGTGGTCCCACCCTGAGTTAATGATTTTCACTGCACATGGCGAGGGACACACTGCTTTTAGTGTACATTGTGCGAAAAATGATCGAGTAAAGCTGTGGGTTTTTTTTCTTCTATTTACTGCCTGACAACTCAAGCCTCGTTCTAAAGTGCCCTGTCACTGATGCGGAGTAGAAACAACGACAGTTTCTTTTCATTTCAACATGATCTACAGTCCAATAAACGTGTCAAGAACTGGGACCATGCAGAACATGACCTTTCAGAGATACATATATTAAACAATGAAAATCATAATGTACGTTACGTGAAATGACACATCAGCCAGACTTCTATAATTCATTTCCTTGCAGCCATAAGTACACGTATGTCTTTGCACCGTACGTTCAGTACCACGGAGGCTAGACAGTGCGGCCTGAGTCCATTAGTAAACTTGATTTCTTATAATAGTTATGATGTCAAGAAATAATGAAATACTGTCACATCACTGATATAGCTCTTCTTTGAAACCAGAATGACTTCTTTTTTTCAAAACAAAACATCTACTGTTAGGCCTCCAACCCGTCACATAAACGTAATAATTTCCTTTGTCTATCTCAATCTCAATGTGTTACATTACAATACATGTACATTACACTACATTACACCGCATTACACTGCATTACACTACACTATACTACATTACACTGCATTGCATTACACTACAATTATTATTTCCTTCCCTCTTTATTCTCTCTCTTCCTTTTGAACTTAATACTTGACAACGTATCATCAATTATAGGCAGACATCAACACATAGAACAATTGATAATGCTCAACACTCAGACAACCACTCAACACCACATTCCCACAAAAACTCACACACAACACACATAAACAAAAAACAAAAACTAAGATCCAATAGAACAAATAAAACAAACAATACAATATACACAGCACTTGCAGGCAAGGTCAAGTAAGGCGAAGCAGCTCAGCGGGAAAGGCGGATCGGAAGAGGTGAGTCTTTAGAGCACTTTTGAACTGGGGCAGAGTGTCAGAATGACGGACTGAGAGAGGGAGACTATTCCAGGTTACAGGTCCGATTTAGGAGAAGGCACGCTGTCCTTGAGTTTTCTTATTACGGCGGGGGACCTTGAGCATTCTATAGTCAGCAGCTGAGCGTAGAGATCTGGAGGGCGTGTAGACTGCAAGAATTTCTGTAAAAGCGTGTGGTGCGGTGTTGTCGATGGCCTTGAAGCACAAAGTAGCAAGTTTATAATCTATCCTCTGAGAGATGGGGAGCCAGTGAAGTGTATGTAGGAGTGGAGAGACATGGGTACGCTTGGGACATCGAAAAACTAGCCTAGCATAAACAGACACAAAGACACAAAGACAGACAGATACACAGACATACACACAGACAGAAATATAGATAGACGTTCAGAGAGACAGACAAATAGACAAGCAGGCAGGCAGGCAGGCAGGCAGGCAGACAGGCAGGCAGGCAGACAAACGGGAAAAGAGACAAATGCAGTCAGTCACAGACTGACACACACACACCACGCGTACACATAAACACGTATGTGACACCTATTCACACGCAAAAACACACATGTACGTTCACACGCACACACACACAATTTCACACAAACACGTACACACACACACACATACACACACACACACGCTCACATACACACGCACATATACATATACACATATACACACGCATACACACACACACACACACACACACAGATATATACACACACGGCCAGGTTGCTGCAGGTCCATGGAGGGTCTGGACAGAGAGGAGGTTCAAGCAGAGATAGTTCTTCTAGAGTGTCTCTGGTTGAAGGCTGCCGTGTCAGAGTTGGAGAGAGACTACAAACTGCGGTCACAATGGCACAAGATAGGAACCCAGCTCACGCCCATCACTCCCAAGGATTACATCATTTGCATGTCCAGTCTGCCACGAACTGTCCACTGTCCACAGTCAGTGTTCACTGTCCACAGCCAGCGTTCATTGTCCAGTGTCCACAGCCAGCGTTCACTGTCCACTGCCCACAGCCAGCGTTCACTGTCCACTGCCCACAGCCAGCGTTCACAGTTCACTGCCCACAGGCAGCGTTCACTGTCCACTGCCCATAGCCAGCGTTCACTGCCCACAGCCAGCGTTCACTGCCCACTGCCCATAGCCAGCGTTCACTGATCACAGCCAGCGTTCACTGTCCACTGCCCACAGCCAGCGTTCACTGTCCACTGCCCACAGCCAGCGTTCACTGTCCACTGCCCACAGCCAGCGTTCACAGTTCACTGCCCACAGGCAGCGTTCACTGTCCACTGTCCATAGCCATCGTTCACTGCCCACAGCCAGCGTTCACTGCCCACTGCCCATACCCAGCGTTCACTGATCACAGCCAGCGTTCACTGTCCACTGCCTACAGCCAGCGTTCACAGTCCACTGCCCACAGCCAGCGTTCACTGACCACAGCACACAGCCAGCGTTCACTGTCCACTGCCCACAGCCAGCGTTCACTGTCCACTGCCCACAGCCAGCGTTTATTCCTCTGAGGTTCACTCTCCACCCACACTCTCCCCCCTCCATTCCTCTCTACTCCCCTCCACCCTCTCCCCCCTCCATTCCCCTCCACCCCACTCCATTCCTCTTTACTCCCCTCCACCCTCCATCCCCCCCCCCATTCCCCTCTACCCCCCTCCACCCTGGTTGACCCCCACTCCACCCAGCTGCCTCTCTTTCCCCATCTTCAGGTGGACGGCGTTTCCAGGATAATCTTGACAGTCCGTGTCTTAATTAGTGTTAAACGTTCAATTCTCCCATTATTTGCATTACTTTTGTATGTTTGTTAATTAGTTTGTTTATATATTCATTACTCTTCATTATCCAATGAGCTGAGTGGCACATCAGCTTTGTAAGAAACATCCCGTGTAACCATGAAAAAGACATGGTGGAATCCCAGTTGATACTAACTCCTATATCCACACAAAAAACGGAAAATTACTGCTGGGAAATAAGCACATCATTCAGCCTGAGTGGTTTACCAGGCGATAACTTTCCTCGCATTTACTTTGTCATTAGTTGGCGATCTATTTCATGTCGCCTTTTCAAAACACACACACACACACACACACACACACACACACACACACACACACACACACGCACAGAGAGAGAGAGAGAGAGAGAGAGAGAGAGAGATATATATAAACCTCGTGCAAGTGCATTAGCATACACGAAAGTGTGTCCTGCAGTGATCTCAGTCTCGTAGGCCTCTCTAGCCTGGGACCGTGAGAATACTCAGTACATTGCCCGTGTGACAGCACCCCAGCCGGTACAGGTGTCGCAATGCCCAGGCTAACTACCCCGAACAGACAGCTAACAACCCCGGGTGGAGCGAAGCGCGTTAGAGTATTGCCCTACCACCCGAGGGGTGCTTGTCACAATCAGCAATCCAGGAGAGCCAGAGGAACTGCAAGCCACGCGCTCACGATGGCCCGCACGAGAGTTACGGGCAGAGCGTGCCTGCCCAAGTTTCCAAACCTCCGTGGCACCACTCAAACACGCACAGACACCAATGCGCAGCGACCGTTCCAGAGTGCTGATAGCAACCTGTGTATGGCAGACGACACTGATAGCTCACTCGTTGCAGTCTTAAGAAAAACTGGATTCTTGCCCAACCAAACGACCCCTAGATAAATCAAGGAGCTTTGACACAAGAAAGGCGTGACGAACCACCAGGACAATGGTGGCTCAAAAAATGTGTGCGAGCGGTTTCTGCAAGAGACTACTTCTGAAAAGAAAAGGTCGCAGACGTTATGGTCCGTGGCAAGCTTCAGCGAGAGCTACCGCTCAAAGGATTCTGTGGGTTTTTTAAAGCAGAGGCTGTGAGGCGTTCTGTACACCCCTCCAATACCACACACGTCTGAGAGAAAATGAGACATCACAGGAGGCTCCGCACAATGGGATCAGTA